>JARHVA010001408.1:2090000-2205000 GCA_037957365.1 Torreya grandis | reverse complement strand
ATAGGACAGGTTATTTTGAGGAGGTGATGAAAAAACCAGATGTAGAGATGTCTGAAGTAGGTTATACACATGCCAAGAGATATAGAGGAACTTTTTTAGAGTGGGACATATATATCACCTCTTCATAGAATTTGTTAAATATTCCTCCCCATCCCCTAGTGTTCAAATCAAATTTTGATTAGGTGATTAGGGAAAACCTAGGGGCCTCAAGGGTAGGGTGTGTGATTTGAGACAACATTTGTCTTTTAATTAGAGAAGCATCAATGAAGCTTGTTGATGGTAAGAATAATGAGGTAATAATCACAAGCTCTAGTGTTTGCTTATATATTTTTGTGTATTATGACATTGGTCATGTAGTTAATGAGGGAGATTCAATGATAATAATTCAGGCATTATACAATAAAAGGATCATTCATGGAATGTTTATAATATCCTTAGTTGAGCATGGGACATGTTGGATTCTCTCAGTGATTATAAAGCTAGGAATTGCTTATGGGAAGATAATTATGTAGTTGATGTCTTAACTAGGAATGTTTAGTTGCGGATGCTTGTTGTTGGACCTTATAACATGATTTATTTAATTATGATTAGCATTTGAACCACATGCTAGTGATATAATTGTAGTTCAAATATTTTCTTTAGTTATCATGATTAATTACAATGATTCTATTTTATCACAATAGTGGATGTTTATGCTTCTTTTACTTATAACATGTTTTAGAATCCTTTATAGTTTACAATTATATTATCACTTTTATTGGCATACTCCCAGATACTACTGATGTTTATCTTTTATGGATTTGGGAATATGGTATATGAGATAGACTTGGAGGTGGACTCTGGTAACTTAGGTGATAAGTAAGAGGTTAATGATCAATCACAATTGGCACTGATTGGTAAAAGGTGGATTGTAATAGATATTTAAACCATTGGTCAAATATTTCATTATTATAGTTTTCTTTGTGACTATTTTTTTGTCCTTGTATGTTATTTTTGGTCATTGTCTTATTATTTGGATGTTATGCAGACTTGGTTGTATTAGTCAATATCATGTGTAGTTGTTTGTGTTTAATATTATATTTTACCCCATGCACAACCTTTATGTTTTTTATTGATTTTAATCTTGCTAGCTAGTGTGCTTGATAGCTTCTTTATGTAGGTTATTGTGGTGGTCTTGGTTATTCAACCCCCTTTGTCTCTTGACCTGTTGTATTCTATGATGGACTCCTAGGTGGTTATGTCAATTTGACCATACCCATTTTGGTCCATAGTGTGGTGGTGGATTTAATTTTCATGGTATATTTGACCATGACGCTTGGTGGTGTTAGCTTTATGTAGTGGACTAGACCACTACGTGGTCACTAACTTGGACTTATGCTAATGATAAAACATGGATTGATCCTTGTTAGACTATGAATTTTCATATTCATGTGATCTATTAATACCACCTCTTATAGCATTATCTAAAAATATCTTTTTGCAAGGAAACTTTGAGCCTTTTTTAATTCCTTTTGACATTTTTATATTCTTTTGTGACCTCAGTTGGAAGAGTGTACTCATATGGTTTCCATCTTTTAGGATGAAACTAGTCCTTTTTATTTCTTTGTCTTGCTTGCATATTGACAAACCCCATGAAGATGGTCAATTTGGTGATAGAGATGGCATTTTTTCATAATCCAACATCTGGAACCAATGAAAATTATCATGTTTCAGTTGGATTTGATCTAGAAGTCCTTTAATAAAGTCAACCTCCATACAAATATGGGCATATGTAGACAACCTTTGTGTACCGTAGACCACTCAATGTCCATCTTGATGAATCTTCTATATTGATTACCAATAGCTTCACATACTAAGGGGTGCCAAAAAAGAGGACAGAGATTTGGAAGCTGAACCCAAACCAACATTTTAGACACCTCCATTTTTTATCATAGTGATGATAGAGCTAGGGTTTGGAAGGAAATGACGGGGTATAACAAAGTAGTGATAGAGAAACTAGGTTTGGTGATGGCCAAATTGTGGTAGCAACAACTACATTATTCTAGTTTCCATACCCTATGTCATCCATCATGGTGCCATCCATTAAGACCACAAATAAATATTGTTTCATTTTTGGGAATTTCTCTTACAAGGACATTACTTGCATGTCAATGACCTCTCCTTCAATCTTTAAAATCCCATACATTGTGGAAAATCGTATGTTATCCCAATAGTGGAGATTACTCTTTTGAAGGTAACTTGGTTTGAGGATTTTGTAGTTATTTATAGGTTCAATGAATCCTGTCCTTGGTCAGAAGAGTTGCATCAATAGGTTGATGCTATCTAGACTAGAGACTGTGTGATCTATTTATTTTCTAAAGGATTTTTCATAGTATAGGTTATGGATCTTAAGAATTATCAGAGAGCTCTCAAGGAGAGACTGTGGTTTTGGAGAAGGGATAGGCTCTTTGTCTTTTGTATAGTAAAAATTATATCCCTTATTTTTATTTCTACTTCCCAATTTTTTATTTTCAATACCCCTTCTTAATACTTGATTGCACTAAAACTACAAAGATTTTTATCAAATATTTTACCTATTTCTTTTTGTGAAAATTTTAATTTCTCTTTTTCATTTATAATTTTCATAATTAAGTTGTAACATATCATGATTTAATGGAAAGCTATCATTATATGTAAAATCAGCAAAATGAATTAAGACTACTAAATTTACGTAGGGTGGTAACTTGTATCTCAAATTCATTAATTAGAAAATAAGCTTAAAAACTATTTTGAATAATTATAATTTATTTAAAAATGTGATATTTGTGAACACATCTTATCATCGTTGCATTGTATTGTTATTTTATTTGGTAAATTTGTTAAAAACTTATATCATCTCTTATTACTACTTATTATCACTGATTAAAAAATAAGTGAAATATATGAATTTTATCAATATTTGCATCATGTCAACACCCACATTAATTTCAATTTTAAATAAATTAAAAATCTCATTTACCTTTAAGTATTTATTTTCTATATTTATTTTTTCTTTATTTTAAAAAACCTCAACATAAATGAACACACTATAATATCATCTCTTGTGATTGTAAAGCAGTTTAAAATTGATATAATTACAAAAGAAATCCACAAATAATTAAGTTAAATCATATTAAAGAATAAGGATAATATTCAAAATTAATTTTTTTTAAAACTTAAAAACACTTTTTATACAAATATATTTAAAAAGGAAAAGTTATATTTTTTGAAATATAGATAAAAATATTAACATTCTATGTAAATTAATAATTCTTTGTAATATTTAAACATTCAATCCCAAAACAAATTATAATCTTTTAATTATATTAAATATATTGGCCACATAAAAATATCCCTCTGAATCTATATCTAGATTCAACATTTAAAACATGATATATTATCAAAAGGATATTTATTTATTAATTAAATTATTTAATTCAAAAAAAATAAAAAATAAAAAATAAATAAATAAATCTTCCAATAATAATTCTTATTAAATTTAAATAGTTGACTTAAAAACTTGTCATTTAAAAAATATTATTTACTAAATATAGCATAAAGGTCCTAAAACTACCTCACGTGTCAACATTTAAAGGATAAAGTATTGTAGAAAGGTTATTAATTTATTGATCAAATAGTTTAGCTAAAAAAAATCTACGGCAAATTAATTATTGCTGGATGATCAGATCAATCTTTATTCAAATATAAAGGAGATTTCGAGAAGTGAGAGTCCATTAAAACCATCGTTGAATAGTTTTTGAATGGTCAAACGAAGATTTCCTCAAACCATTGTTGAATAGTTGTAGTAAGGAATATGTAGAGTCAAATTATAAAATCTTCTCTCCCCCACAACGAATGTTTATAACATAGTTATGTTAATGAATATTTAGAGTCGAGTTATTAAATATTTTCACACGATAAATGTGTATAACATTTGATAAAAGTCATCACTTTTTTTCATTTTATTTCTTTGTTTGTTTAGTTGGTTGGTTGGTGGGTGCATTGTTTGGTTGATTGGGAGGGGTTGAGGGTAGATAGAGGCAGGTGTTAAATTTGATGTCTGTTTAGGCATTTTTTTTAATCATTTTACATGTAAAATATAGGGAAAAAAATAAATTGAAACGTATTTATGGATTGGAAATTTTTTCTGTAGACTGTCATTATGACGTGCAAGTTAAAAAAATGGCCATTTTATATTATAAGGGTTTAGGGCCTAGACAACCTACAACCTAAAGCACTGGTACTCGTCTAGTAGGCTAGTGATGAATGATAGTAGGGGTACGCACACTAGCCAATGGCATTACGACACTAGCAGTCTAGCAGGATTGAATTATTTTTTTAACTCTTAAACAAATGCTAAAGCTACTGATGACCACCAAGAGGATTTGAGCAAGATTTTGAAATCTTCAATTATCAACTCTTCATTTAATACATATCTAACCCCTGTTCAAAATGATTCATGACGATTCACACAGACACAGTTACCAAGTTAGCAACTTCCCTCAGCATTGTTCATTGGATCAGTGTTAACTTTTGGCCTAATGACTCGTAAAATTACTTCTCTAGCATGGTTATAATGTCTATGGCACCATCTAAAACCCCGATAAGTATTCATCTTTTTAATATCACATGCATGCTTGCATACCAGAGTTTGAAACCACCTATGAAATTATTTTTTTGAAAAAATAGAAATGAATGCTATAGTTCTTTAATTTTTGTTGCACGTTAATCTAACTGGTGCATAGTTTAGTGGATTGATTATTATCTTTTTTACTATTCAAAAATTGCTTGTGGGAAATTGGATAACTGCGTTAATGTTTTAGAGCTTAAATGAATGAAATTTGGCATAAGGTTATTTTATTTATTAATGATTTCAATCTTTCACCGTCCGTAATTGCTATAAAGAAAAGCTTCTGTAGAAATTGCTTAGACAAGTTTTGGAAAAAGTTAGTAATGTTGTGATTTTACATGTATTTGTTATTTTTTATTCAGATATGGAAGTTAAAAATAGACTTACTGCAAATATAGATACAGTTTTTTATTATTGATATCAATTTTAGGATGATGAAAATTTTTATTTTAATGTTTTCATCGAAGGAGGAAGAACATGTTTATACTTTATAATCTTCAGAAATATGCAAGCAAACAACACACTAGCTCCAAAATTAGACAAAAGTGTGTGATTACTATCAACGTTTTTTAAGGATACAAAAATAATATCTATTTTTAAAATGGAAAATATATTACATGAAAAGTGATGCATTGAAAATTGAGCCTGAGAATGACCAGCAAAGGGCTTACAGCATTGGATTTGTTTCACACAATTAAGATGTTTTTCCTTTTTCCTTGCCATATTCTACATTGGATGTCCAAAAATAATTCAATTATAGTTGTTCTACTCTGTATGACTAACTAACCAGGGAATTCATAAGTTTTTGTTTGCCCTCGTCACCCAAGGATTATACGAAGACTAAAAATGGATGCGCTAACCCTGATTTTTTACAAATTTAAGGAGTTGTGTCCCTATCATGTCTGAAAGGAGAATGGAAACTATAATTACAATGGACATGACTTGGACATGAATCGACAAGATCCATATATCAAGCCAACTCAACTCCACAAGACTGATAAGCCAACTTGGATTTGGCAAAATCTTGGACGAAGGACAGGGCTAGTACATGATGTCTTTGATTCTGTAAATGAATTTTTATAAATCTATTTTTAAAAAGACTCTCCTAAAGTTAGTCTATTTCAATTCGTTTTGTGGTCACTCTTTACTCAAACTTCAAAGTTCTGTGACTGATTTAGAGAGTTTTACAACTATCATAACTTCCCTATTTGAGCCAACAATATGATAACATTACCATTTAAGAACTGACCTAGTTTGCCATGAACACATAGGACTAGCAACGTCATAGAATTCCAAAGCTTATGAATATTTCTTGATGATCAATTTACATTTGGTGCTGAAGATGCCTCTGCTTTTAAGAGACTTTAACCTTTTCAAACCTCCCAAAATAAGCTATGTACCTGATATGAATGTTTTTTTGCTCTTTTGAAAGACTTTAAACTCCAAAAGGCATACATAACCAAACATACGATTGCTTTACTTAGTCTCCTTCAAACTCATTTATTTCTATATTAAACGAATAATGAAATTGGAGAAAACTAATTGTATTTTTACAAAGATTCCAAACACTGTTTGGGATTAGATCTTCCGCTTCAAGTCAAGCACACTCTCTTATTCTACATAGGTTAATTGTAGAACATAAGATTTAAATTATGACAGTTAAAAATGAGAAATGAATGTCATGTGTAAGGTGACATTAATTTAAAAACCATCACATTTTTTTTGACAGGTAGGGGTGACCCTCAAATTTAACCCCTGGATAGAGGTTGTATTGGTCAAATTTTTAGTAATAATTATTTTGTTTGTCATGTTTTTGATAAGTTTGTAATATTTTTTTGATTTTTTGATTTTTTTTATATTGTTTAGATTACTGTATAGGAGATATTCATTTTGATTTATCTATGAGTGAAGTTCATTATAAATAAATAAAAAATGATCGTAGAGGAAATGTATGATCTGTCACGGGTATAAATTATTAATGTATTAGTTGAGTTCATTGTATGCATGTTGGAGCTATTTTTAATTTGTTATATTGATGATGAAATAGAAGAAAAATAACAACAGACAAATAGTGGAAACTTTTTATTGTAAAAAAGTAGAAGCTACATCTAACCCTAATAAAAATTTTAACACTCCAAAATCTTAATTAAATTATCAAATTTAAACTTATTTATATCAATGTTTCATTTAAATACCATGGATTCCTTTGTTTATTTTATAGGTCAACGACCAAAAAATTGGAGTTTAAAATCCTATGTTCTTATAGTTGGAATATAGGTTCCCTCTAGATACAAGGTTAGGAAAATAATAGAAAAATTAAAATAGCATGCATTAAGATATGGCTAGCAATATGTTTGGCATGTGATTGAGTGTTTGTCAGTTCAAAGTCAATAGTTCAAAACTTATACTTCAAGGGTTTCATTCATTTTCATTAAATTTTATTGAGATGAGAATGGGTAATAGTGGATGCGAACTTAAATAAAAAATTTAAATGTCGTGAGAGCCAATTAAGGTGAAATATGAAGTTAGATGTTTAGTTACAGGAGTAGACTACCAAAATTAAATGGTCATAATAAAAATTTACAACCGATTTTTATTATAACCCAAAAAAATTACAACACGAACTTAACTTGGTTTGAAAATATATATTATATTAATTTGATTGATAAAATATGGTACACACTTCAATTAAATAATTAGTATATGTTCAATACCATTCTACATCAAATAAGTTTCACTTAAACAAATAAACATTATTATATATCTTATTTATGATATAATATTATTAAATACTTCATTTATGATATAAAAGATGAAATGTGAATGACTCTAAGAAAATTGCATATGATTTTATAATTATTATTGCACAAGATTTATATCAAAGTGACCTACCCTTTATAAACATTAATATAGATGGGAAAAAAATGGAAAAGTTCTAGATGTAACCTAAACATAAATGAATGTTGAGTTTTATTTTTGTTTTTATTTTTTAATTATTTGATGATAATATTTTATATTATAATTAATAATTTTATATTTTAATAAAATTATATATTTTAATATTTTAATAATAAATAATATATTAAATAATAATGAAAAGTTAAAATTTGGAATCAGATTATTTTTAATTATTTTTTATTTAATTTTTTTATGAAATATATATTTTTAAAAAGAATCCAGTTTAAAAAAGAATTTAGTTATAAATATAAAAATATTCATTTTTCATTTATTATTTTTTATTATCTTTGATTAAAGTTTTCAAAAATTATGTGAGGCTCCAACTAATATATAAAGAAAATTTCAATTAAATATCAATAAATATAACAATATATTCAATTGATTAAAAACCCTGTAACTTACTTTGTCAAAGGAGTTATATTTTTTAATGCACATAAAATAAATGCACATAAAATAAAACAATCTGATTGATTGATCAGCTGACCAAAGAATAATAAACAATTAATTTTTTTGGAATGCTAACAATCCTCCCTTAAAAAATAATAAAAATATCATTTAAGATCTTTCTAAATAGACATCAAAGAAAAGTAAATTAAGTCATCGATTCTTCAGCCACAACTTTCACCATTATTTTAAGTAGAGTTATCTTATTTTTTGGAGGAGGATGTTTTAAAAAATATGATATTTTAGTTATATGCTAGAGTTTGGAGTATATGATTTTTTTTATTTTTTCGATTTCATTTTTCTAAATTTAAAATAATATTGTTGTTAAATGGATACTTCTTATTATTAATTAATGATATATTTATAAAATTAATAATAGAATTATTTTTCAATATAATATTTAAATTTTTTACAATAAATATTTCAATATTAATAAATCAAAAGGATTACTTGGTTGAGAAAGATCTGGTTTCTTGTATGCCCAATGTTTATTGATTGGTTCATGTTTGGCATCTGAATCTGCATGTAATGAGATCTAGTTCCAGCCATGGCATACAAAAGCTTCAGCTATGATTTTAATGAAGTTTTAGATAATTTCCCAGAACCAACAACAACAATAATGACCCTGCTTTAACCATGATTTCAATGACATTTTAGATAATTTTCTGGAACATCAACAACAACAAAGACCCCACCATGACCATTCTTTCATCCTAGATGCCATCATGACCTTTGTCATTTTTCTCTATTACCAAATATGTGAGAAAATGTCTGTGAAATATACTAAGTGTATGGAGGAAGCTTCCAAAATTTTGATGAGCACATGTTCAAGGAATAACCTGGTCTTCTGTGGAAGCCATTGTGTTTTGCATCAATAATGATCATATGTTTTGCTTTTTGTATAGGGGAACTATGGCATCTTGTTGATGGAGATGAGTGACATGTTGAGCAAAAAACCCAAATGCTATGGTAGATTTTAATATTTGGTGTAAAGGGTTTTGTAAGACTAAGGGGTAATCACTATTATGAAGTTTTCAAACACCATAGTGACTACAATGTTTTCAAATAAAAAAGTAAAGGAATTTTTCCAAAAGCAATTTGAGATGAGATTATGGACATGGTGGAAAATATTAATGTTAAATTTTAAATTTTCTAGAAAATAAATGGTTTTTATCCATTTTTTAATAGTTTCATTACAGATTAAACTTATATATTTTGGTTGAAACAATTTTTATTTTTATTATACTTCTTAGAAGAACGTGATTTATTTTTTAAATAAAATTTATTTATTATTTTATATATAAATTTGTCAAAACTTTAAATCTAAGTCAATATATTATCAATCATAAATTTAAAAAATTAAATTCTTCTAACTACTATTTACTAATTTTTTCATAAATATTTATAACAAATTATACCCACATATTAAACTTTGGACTTTTTTCTCCCTTCTCACTAAAATATTAAAAAAATCAATAAAATATTTATTTATTATATTATATGTGAACTCATTGAAACACCAAAAAATTAACATATTAATTTATTATAGAGATCATATTTATCTAAAAATGTTGGTTGTGTCATTACTAACCCAAGACATAACATATATATCACACCTTTCTTTATGATATTTTTAATCGGCCCCTCATTTAAGTGAATCCTAGATCACTTGATTGTCATTTATTCACTATTAAGATGGTCCTTAAGGCTATTTTTAGAGTTACCAATTATTTTTATTGTCAATATATCTAATTTATTTAACTTTAATTTTTCCTCATGACCTTCCCTAATTTAGACATTGCATATTCAAATCTATAAATTATTTTCAATTAGGAAACTACTGTACCATTATAATTCGACATAATTTGACTAAATTTTTTGCTACAATTCTAAATAAATAGTCAAAAAAGATTTAAAAGAAATAATCAAATAAACAATCACATATTCAATCTTATTGCCATCAATAAAAAATTTCATGAAATTACATACCAAATCAATTTGATCAAGAGATAATACACATTTTATTAATTTGAAAATTTAAAAACTTTAAATAATGGAATCAATATTATTCATTAATTTTATTTCTTTTTATATATTTTTTAAAATGATTTTTAACACTCCATTAATATATTAAATTTATATAATATATTTTTCAATCTTATTAATCATTCTTAATTTATTATGGATATAAATATTAATATTTAAATTAAACTTAAAATCGAAATAAATATCTAAAATTATAACTTATGATGACGAGGTGTGATCCATTTATGTTTGAACAAAGAAACTCGAAGAAGACATTTCAAATAAAAGTTTGGTAAGTCAACAAGAACATAAAACATCATAAATGTGAGCTAAGACTTTAAGTAAATCACATGAATTTCGTGGCTCGTGTTTGACCAAAAACACGCGCATTTCGGCGTCTAAATTACGCGATTTGGCTGTATATTTTTGGGAAAATTTTGCGGTCTCACACCTGTCTATATTTCATCATTTATTTTTAATAGTGATCAGACGATCCACCCTGTGGAGGATATTAAGAATGCTTAAATCATTACCTTCCGCTGCTGCTTCGCGCAGGGAGAGTGGTGTATTTATAATTAAGTTGTGCTTGTGTTTGTGTTTTTATGGAGCAGTGCTGCTACATGCTAGTGTGTACGCGCTTTCAGAGGATGGCGCCATACTTTTGGCAATTAAAAAGTCCATACAAGATGGAAGTAAAGATTTCCTTCCGGACTGGACGAACGCCTCTTCTCCTTACGATCCATGCAAGTGGCAAGGTGTCAAGTGCACGACAACATCAACCTCAAGAGAAGGTAAGGTTGTTTCACTTTCGCTGTCCAGCAGAAACTTTTCCGGTGAACTTTCACCCCTAATAGGGAAGCTTAGCGGTTTAGAGAAAATAGATTTTTCGGGCAACAGATTACATGGACGCCTTCCTCCTGAATTGGGCAACTGCACCCGCCTTCGTCACCTCAATCTTTCATATAACTTTTTCAGCGGTGTAATCCCATCATCCATCGTTAATTGCAGCCTGCTTGCTCTTTTTGACCTCAGTAATAATAATATCTCTGGTGCCATTCTTCCTCAGCTAGGAGAACTGTCAAGTTTGTCCTCTCTTTTGTTATATTCTAACAATCTCTCTGGTCCCGTGCCTCCGTCTCTTGGTAAGCTTGCAAATCTCCAAGTTCTGAGAGCAGGCTCCAACTGCTACACTTCCTCCTTGCCCCAGGAACTTTGGAACTGCACTAATCTCAGATATGTGAGTTTTGCTTCCTCAAATTTGAAAGGCGAAATCTCACGGGAAATCGGTAATTTGAAAAGACTTGAGCAACTACATCTGTTCGAGAACCAGCTGAATGGTTTTATTCCTTCAAAAATTGCTAATTGTTCGGCCCTACAAGTATTTAATCTTTATAGCAACAATATACAAGGTCCTATTCCGAAAGAGTTTGGCCTTCTACCCGACCTTGAAATAATGTTGATCTTCAGGAATCTTCTATCAGGTCATCTTCCTGCCGAATTGGGCAATTTGTCTAGGTTGTATCAGATAGGTGCAGCTTATAACAATCTCACTGGAACTGTTCCCTATGAATTTGGGAATTTGAAAAGATTGCGTTTTCTAAGGTTGTCCAATAATAATCTCTCTGGGAGCGTTCCTGCAACTCTTTCCAATCTTTCCAGTCTAGAAGTATTAGATTTGGAATACAACCGATTGAACGGCACCCTGCCTGAAGGAATTGGTTTTCTTCGAAATCTTAGTGAGATATATATTGGTGGGAACAGGTTAGAAGGTCGGCTGCCACCTGCGCTCGGATCTTTCAGCAAATTGGAGATCATAGATGCCGTTTCTAATAAACTAAGCGGCGAGATTCCTCGGGGCATATGCAGCGCTAGGGAGCTAACGATTCTTGTTCTTTTTGATAATTTGTTCGTGGGAAATATTTCATGGCTTTTCAAGGATTGTGTTTCTCTGACAAGAGTTCGCCTGCAAAATAATCAATTGACAGCCGTTATTCCTGCAGATATTTTTATGCTCTCTAGCCTCGACTACCTGGAGCTTTCTTTTAACAACATTCATGGAGAGATACCAGCTAAGGTAGGGGAACTCAAGAATCTCACTAATCTCCTCCTCTGTGGGAACAACATAAGTGGAGCTATTCCTGTTCAGATTGGGGGTCTCACAAATCTGGGCAGACTCAATTTGAGTAACAATAAACTTAGTGGAGGCATTCCTTCCGAAGTCGGAAATCTCATTAATCTAGAAGCGCTAGATCTCAGCGAGAACTCACTAGAAGGTGCTATTCCTCAACAGCTTTGCAACAATCTGTCTTCTTTGCTTTTTTTAAACATAAGCTCAAACAATTTGAGCGGAAGTATTCCAAGATCTATTGGAGATTGTTCAGAATTGATAGAATTAGACCTGTCTAGAAACAGATTTGAAAATTCCATTCCGAGGGAATTAGGAAAGCTGGTCCATCTTCAATCAAGTTTGGATCTCAGTTGGAATAGGCTATCGAGATCTCTTCCACAGGATATGGGAAACTTGGTGGTTCTGGAAGCATTAGACGTCTCCCACAACCAACTCTCAGGTCAGATTCCAGCATCTTTTTCTGCCATGCCAATTCTTCACAAATTCAATTTTTCATTCAATCAATTCACTGGGCGAATTCCTGGGCTCATCTCTAAGGGTCCAGTTAGCGCCTTCGAGGGCAATTCGGGACTGTGCGGCCCTCCTACTTCCAATGCTTGCCCTCTTTCAGAAAATAAAAGAAGTGGAAATAAGAAAAGATTGGGGATAGGCGGCATAGTAGGTATTATCGTTGCTGGATTAATGTCTACCATTACGCTTGTAATAATAAGTTTTCTGTATTACCGGTGTAAGAATATTGAACTCGATGAAGAGGAGGAAAAAGAGGAGGATATTAGCGATGGATTGGTAGTAGTTTTCCCGGTAGATTATTGGCACGGGATTACATATAAAGCAATCATGAAGGCTACGCAGGAATTCAGTGATAATTATCTCATCGGCTCTGGTACATTCGGTAGAGTGTACAAAGTTATTCTGGGAGAAGAAGACGCAGAAAGTGGGAACAAGGTGGAGCTGGCTGTGAAAGTCCTGAAATTGAAGGAGGAAAGGAAAAGTGCTCGCCGGAGTTTGAGGCACGAATTCGAAGCTCTCAAATTCGTCCGCCATAGAAACATTGTGCGTTTGCTTGGCTTCATGTGTGTTGGCAGCGTCAACATGGACATTCTGCTATACGAATACATGGCAAAGGGTTCGTTGTGGGAAGCATTAAAATCGCAAAAGCTGGACTGGAAGACTCGCTACAACATAGCACGGGGAGTGGCAGAAGGTCTCAAATATTTGCACCACGATTGCAGCCCTTCAATCGTTCACTGTGACGTTAAATCCGCCAACATTTTGCTGGATGACGATTACATACCACATGTGTCAGACTTTGGGCTTGCAAAATTGATCGATGAGGAAACATATGAAGGGCAACCCAGCAGTTCCTCTGTTTTTGGCGGTACCTATGGTTATATGGCTCCAGGTAAACCTGCAGCTCCCATTAATTTCTCTCTATGGTTTACAATAATTTTTTTTTCCAAATACCTTATTTAACTATAAGCGTCTTGTGGGGATTCTCTTGGATCTTTGAGAATCTTTATTCATTATATGTATATATATATATTGGGTGGGGTAAAACATTAAATTTTTTTAAAAAAAAAGAGAATATTAGAATTAAAATTTTAACATATAAAATAATTTCAAAAATATTATTTTTTATTTCTAAAAAAAGATTTATAAAATGTAAGATTATATATCTAAATAATATTATTAGATATGTAATATAGTGAAAATTTAATTAATTTAAAGATTTATCACTTTCAAATATTAGAATATATATTTCTCATCGAATGTTTTTAATTTTTATTTATTTTTTAAATTTCAAAGATTATGTTTGATTGAGCTAATAAATATTAATATATAAATTAAATTAAATTAAATCGTTTATATATTAAATAAAAAAATACTTAAAAAATAATTAACATTTTATTGATTTTTTAGGCTCTAAATATTTTAGACTCTTATAATTATTGAGTTGAACATAAGCTTGAAAGATAAACAAGTTATAAATATAATTAACATATTTAAATTTTTAATTAATATATCAAAAAAATAATTACAATAATGTTAACTTTATTTTTTCTACACGAATTAATTATACGTGTTTATGTGTTATTTTATTGTAGAATGTGGATATCAAGAGAGGCCTTCAACTAAGCAAGATGTGTTTAGTTTTGGGGTTGTGTTGTTGGAATTGGTTACAGGAAAGCCACCCATAGTCAATGAGGAAGGAGGTAGCGAAGAGCTGACAGGGTTGGCTGATTGGGCTGCTATTATAAGAGAGAAAGATGGTCACATTGTAGATGCAGAGCTTCAAAATGACTATGAAATGTGGAGCAATGAAATTAATAAAATGATTGATATTGCTCTAGTTTGCACTCGACGTTCTCCAAACCAAAGGCCATCCATGCAAAGAGTAGTGGACTTGCTTTCTCCTCCATCCCCACTGCTAGACTTATTTTCTGTTCGATCCCCAACTAATAATTGAGTAGGCACCGCTATTAAAATAGTTAATAATTGAATATTTATGTAATAGTATGTAGTGGTCAAATACATAAAATTTAATATTAATCATAAGTTTGTAGTCATGCTATCGATGGTAGATGCAAAAATATATGTATCCAAATCTATAAATTTCTATAATTCTTATCTTTTAATTTTTCTTATTTTATTATTAGTTAACATGATATTATATTTTTTTATTTTTCAAATATTTATTTTACTATTGATAAATTAATATTCAAATTTTGTTGAAAAATTCTAAATTTATTAATAAAGTCATTTGGCTCTTTAAAAACCTATCAAAAATTAATTCTTATCGAATATTAAAACTTCCATACCAAAAAAAATGAGGCCAGATTCAACTCTCTCTTTTATTTTTGACTAAACAAAATTCAAATATACCATCTAAAAATGTGAGGCCACACATATTTTATTATTGCCATTTTTAATGAAAATAAATATTTTACCAGTTATGTTAAAGGCGTCTCTTGCCTTCCTATGCTGTTTGTATGCTGGTTGAGTTTTTGACATATGGTAAAGATTAAATAAATATTTTATATTTAAAAAATGACATGAACTACTAAAGAGAATCCCATATTTAGTAAGAAAAAGGAGGACATGTTAGATAATCCTAAAGTCTTTTGAGTGTTTTTCGCTCAAACAATAAACAACGAATAACAAATAACACAACATATTAAGTAGTTTTTTTATGCATATAGTTTTCAATATCTTTGATTTTTATGCTGCATAGTTCATTTGTAGTGCCCTTTTACGTATTGGATGGTCCTTCAGTGCTTTTATTGACTTGTCAAAAGATTCGCTATCTTAATTCTATTACCCTGCTTTCTTTGTTATCTCCAATTATAGTTTAGACATATCTTATAACTTCTAGTAAACACTGAATAAATTTTATCTATCATGATTGCACAGCTTGATTTACCAAATGTAAACTTTTCAAAAAGCATTGATAGTTTTCAAAAAAAAATAGTAAAAAGTGGCTTCCCACTACATTTATTGGAATAATTTTTAGTTACTACTTTTGAAATTTATAAAAATGGGGTTCTAAAGAATTTTTGCTTTCTCAAACGATAAAGAAACAAATTTTAACTACAAGAATGGTAGTCTGAAGACTACAATAAAAATACGTATTTTCAGTGGAGGAGGCTTAAAATAAAAAATATATTTTGAATTCATCATGAGATAACTACTTAAAATTTCTCCCCAGTGTAAATCATATTAGGTCCAAAAATCCAAAAAGGATTTATGCCATGCCAGTGCCAACAATGTGGATGGTGGAGAATTGTTCCAAGATGCAACACAAAACAAGGTCCACTCACAACTCAAATGTAAAATGAAACCATTTTTATTTTTAGATGTTTTGCTTTTAACAACATTCCATTACTAATTAAACTTTTAACTCTAAGCCCGTCATTAAATTTACATACACAAGTAAATCAATACAAACTGAACTTGGACCAAACAAATCCAATATCAGGAGAGATAGGAGGAAAAGGTAAAAAAACAAGGAAGCCTTCATAAGCCAAATTTGACATATAGCACTGAGACATTGAACTACCTTGTAATGAATAGCCCTTTGCAAGAATACCTTCATGGCCATAAACAAGATAAACAAGACAAAAGTTACAGAAGAATTAATATTCTCACTGGAAAAGAGAAAAGAACCCATATTATATAACCATAAAATCACATTGAGATTGACTCTATTTGAATGCCGAACCTAAAAAATAAAATGAAGAACTATAAATCAGATGTATGTGAACAAAATTTGAAATACTATTCACTTGAAATAGCAATAGTGCTCTAGACTTGTACAAATATAATGACCCCAAAGGCCCAGAGGTTGCCACAATAATCCCAGTAAAGGCACTCAGTTTGTTTCTCAAGATGCCACACAGGTTTATCACTTCCACTTTAGCAACCTAAAAAATAATTTATAATATATATAGAAAAAACTATATACAATCTAGTCTAAGTTGCATGCTCCATATTTTGGGAAACCTAATAGTTCCTTTGTTGTTGGCAGTACCTATGGTTATATGGCTCAAGGTACACTTACAACCTTGATGAATTTTGGTTTAGACTTTTCTTTTCTTGCTAGGTTAGGTGGAAGAGGTGCCTTAACGAGAATTCAGGGTATATTCTTTATAATTTAGTATTGCACCACTATTTTAAAACAAGGGCGCAGAGCGCCAAGTTCCTGTGGAGAGTTTTTGAGTATCATTTATTATGGTTTTATTTTGAATTCATAAATGTATATTGTTTTGGGTAGCTTCGAGCACCAGAGCTTAAACATAACAGAAAAAAAATCCAAAATAATTATACAAAGATAAAATGTAAAAATTGTTGTAGACCTGGGTACCCTTAAGCTCATGGTGGCCATAAATAGAGAATAAAATATTTTAAACAAACTATGGCATTTTTTGGCCCTATTTAAAGGGCAGTTGTTTTATGTTTAGATACTCTAAAATTAAGCACAATATATCATTAATACATCAATAAAGCATCTACTTGATGTAAAAGATTTAATGTATTTATATAACTCAAATCATGAATAATGAATATAATTCAAATCATGAATAGAAAATTATGCTTTAAAACATTGAAAATTTCATTCGAATAAAGCAATAAGATAATACCACAAGGTGTTTTTCCACATAAATTTGTTGTCACTATTATGTGTGATGTTGATCGGTATTTTCTTTGAATGTATTTCCATTCTTTTCTCCATAGCAAAAATTTTCAATTGAACACTTTAATTCAAGTTCAACATTTTCATGCATTTCAGCCGTGCACATTAAAAACAACATAATATTAAACACATCTATGTAAGGACTCGTGTAGGCTATAACTTGTGCAATCACTAAACAAATTAGCTACCAGAGAAATTTTCTAGGCCTTGTGGAGGGTTTGTAACAGCCATGGTAAGAGGAAAGGAGAGGTAAATTACATGGTAAGTTGTGCTCTCGTATAAGAGTCAGAAGCTACAAAAACAGGGCCAACTTCCAAAAGAAATTAATCAAAATTTGCAGACTGAGTTTGAAATCCAAAATGATTTCCTTGTTGATGGATATGTACATAGTAAAGTTTAAATATGTGGGTGAGACCATCTTTGGGAAATTGAACCGCATAGAGAGTAAGTGTGTACACAAGCCACAGAGAAGATACAACAAGAATTGGTTGCAAAGGAGGAAGTGTGGGCCACGCTCCAGGTCAAATGTCAAGAAACATAGAGGAATGAGGTGTCTTCCATTTTAAGGAATCCAAGCTCAACATAAGAGACCCTACTATGGAAGATTTTTTTAGAAGAAAAAATAAAATTTTGTTTTAGAAACATAAATACGGTCCCCATTTTAAAGGTGTGCACCCATTGTCAGTGTTACATATGAGAATTGTAGGGAAACTCCTACATTACATGTGATTTTGGGGCCAATTAACAACACAACATGCCAAATGTCTGTGCGTATGATAAAAAAACCTGGAGTTTCAAACCCTAGAAAGTGTGAGAAAAGAACCCACAGAGTTTGGAACCCTAGACAGTACACAACACACAATCAATTCTGTTGACTATAGGAAGCTTTAAGATCTAAATATGATCTTTCTACCATTAAATTAGTTACACTTTCAGCACCGGCATGAATTTGTTGAAAAGTGATGCTGAAGTGAAGTTCACTCAGTTCTATTTTTAGACTATTAGTGTAAATTTAGTTTGCATGAACAGTTTTTTTGGAGCTAAATTTAAACAGTTAGTTATTTTTTAGTTAATATATTTTTAGAAAAAATAAATCTTTAGAAAGGCTATAGTTAGTTTTAGTTGATATTACATGCAAATTTTTATTTAGATAAATTTAAAATATTTTATTTAATAATTAGAAAAGCATGTCCACATGCAATTCTATTAATACATTGTAATTGATCTTTATTTTTAAAGAGAAGGAGAATGATTTCAATAATTTGAAGAAGAAGCATTTTTTATTTTTGAAATTCTTATTTATTCTATATTATGAATATTGCATATATTTGGTTGTGATTTAATTTTATTTAAAATTCTACATCTGGTATCAGAGTAGATATTTTTCTTTTGGATTAAAGATTTAGGAGTTGGAATTTTGCCAAAATTTTATCATGTCAAATTCTAACTCCTTGCCCATTCCAAAATTTGATGGAAATGAGTATGATTATTGGTGTATAAAAATGATGACTTTTTTGATAGGAAAAGATTTGTGGGAGATTGTTAAATCAAGTTATGCAAAGCCAGCTCATTGGAATGCCCTCACAACAAATGATAAAACAACTAAGAAGGAGGCTAAGAAGAAGAATGCTCAAGCCTTATTTCATATTCAAATAGATCTTGATAAGAGCCTATTTCCATGAATTGTAGGAGCAAAGACAGTAGAGGATGCTTGAAAGACTATAAAATAAGTTTACCAAAGTAGTGATCAAGTCAAAGTTGTCAAGTTACAAACACTGAAGAGAGAATTCAAGAATTTGAAGATGCAAGAAGCTGAAAGTGTGAGTACCTATTGTGTTAGAGTAAAAGATGTGGTTAATAAGATGGATACACTTGGTGAAATTGTGAATAATGAGGTTGTGATCAAAAAGTTGTTGAGGACTCTCACACCAAGGTGGAACCATGTTGCCATAATCATAGAAGAAAGTAAGAATTTGTCTACCCTTCAATTTGATCATCTAGTTAAATCTTTGATGTCTCATGAAGAAAGATTGAGAGATTCATTGAGGAAAGTGATGAGAAAGCTTTTTCCTCCAAATTAAAAATCACAAAGAATAAAGATGCCAATAGTAGCATAAAAAATAATCAAGGCCAAGTTAGAGGTCAAAATCAGAATTACTCAAGAGGAAATAGAGGCAGAGGTGGTTTCTGAGGAAGAGGTGGTTTCAGAGGAAGAGGTAGAGGCCAATTTGATAAAAGAAATATCCAGTGTTATCATTGTAATAGGTATGGCCACTTAAATTATGAGTGTAGATTAAAATAAGGTAATAATGATAAAATCATTCATTATATTCAAGAAGGTGATGAGAATTCTCCATATAATTTATTTTTATCTTATGACAAAGCTGAAAATGTTTCTAAAGATGTTTGGTATTGAGTTTTGGGATGTTCTAACCACATGTCAGGGAATGAAAAACTTTTTTCTATAATGGATGAAAGTTTTAAATCCAAGATCAAGCTTGGTGATAAAAAAAACATTGGAGGTTGCTGCAAAAGGAGCTATGGAAGTCCATACAAAAGAAGGTATGAAGAGTGTTAAAGACATTTATTACACTCCAAATTTAAAGCATAATTTGTTGAGTGTTGGAATATTATGTGAGAAGAATTATAAAGTTGTATTTGAAAATCAACAATGTATAATTTATGATAAGAATCAAAGAAATAGGGTGGTAACAGTTGTGCCTATGATAAAGAATATGATGTTCCCATTGAAGTTTGGTGAACATAATAGGAACATTGTCAATATGGCATATGAGGATACAAGTTAGTTGTGGCATCTCAGGTATGGGAATTTAAATTTTCATATTTTGAAAATTCTAACATCAAAAGAATTAGTTTCTGGTTTGCCTAAAGTTGAAGAGCATAAAGAAGTTTATGAAGGATGTGTTAAAGGAAAACATGCAAGAATGCATGGAGGGATCATTATCCACTCTAGTTAGTTCATTCAGACATTTGTGGTCCTATGCAGATGAAGAGTTTGGGTAATTCATCATATTTCATTACTTTTATTGATGATTACTCATGACAGTGTTGGGTTTATTTTTTGAAGACCAAAGGTGAAGCTCTTCAAACATTCAAGAGGTTTAGATCCCTTCTAGAAAATGACAAAGGATGCAAAATCAAATGCTTAAGGACTGATCATGGAGGAGAATTTTTTTCAAAATCCTTTCAAGGTTATTGTGATATGCATGACATCAGAAGACAACTCACCACTGCATACACACCTCAACAAAATGGTGTAGCTGAAAAGAAGAATCGTACAGTGGTGAAGATGGAATGAAGCATGCTACAAAGGGATTAAACAATTCTTTTTGGAGAGATGCAGTTTCTACAACAGTATATATTATCAATCAGAGTCCCACTAGTGCACTTGATAAGGTGACTCCATATGAAGCCTAGTATGAGAAAAATCTAAATGTTAATTATTTCAAAGTTTTTGGTTGCTTAGCCTATGTTCATGTTCCTGATCAAAAGAGGCAAAAGTTAGATCCCAAAAGTGAGTCATGTATTTTTGTTGGATATAGTGAGGAATGTAAGGCTTATAGGTTATATAATCCTCTCACTAATAGGCTTATTGTGTCAAGAGATATAATTTTTGATGAAGGGGGAGTTTATGGTCATCAAAAAGGCCATATGGAGAAGTCAAAATCTATTTTAAATGAACTTATTATGGATGATATTGATCATGGGAAGCCCACTAATATTTCTATTTCAATTACTATAAATATACCAAATAACCCCTCATCTAGTTGTTCAATTCCAAGTGTATGTCCAGATTCAAGTCCTAATTCCACAAGGAAGGTAAGAAGATTGAGTGATATTTATCAAAGGTGTTCAAATCAAGCACATGAAGAAAATATAAGAGGTGAGACACTGAATTTTGCTTTGCTTACCAAGGCTGATTTTTAACCATCATGTTTTGAAGATACATATACTAACGAAGTTTGGATGCAAGCCATGCAAGAAGAGATGGATTCTATTCATAGGAATGACACTTGGGAACTTACAAAGCTTCCACATGACAAGAAGAATATTGGCACCAAATGGGTCTACAAGACTAAGTGTAATAGTGATGGAAGTGTTGAAAGGCATAAGGCAAGATTAGTTGCTAAAGGCTTCACATAGAAGTATGACATTGATTATGAAGAGACATTTTCACCAGTAGCAAGATAATAGACTATTAGAATGTTGATTTCATTAGTAGCTCAAAATAATTGGAGCATCTATCATATGGATGTGAAAAGTGCCTTCTTGAATGGGTACTTAGAATAAGAAGTATATGTGGAACAACTACAAGTTTTTAAAGTGTAAGGAAAAGAAAATCATGTCCACAAGTTAAAGAAGGCTTTGTATGGCCTCAAACAAGCACCAAGAGCATAATATGCCAGGATTGATAGATATTTTCAAGAGAATGGATTTCAAAGAAGTAAGAGTGAACCTACCCTTTACTACAAACAAGAAGGTAATGATATTCTAATTGTAAGTTTGTATGTTGATGACTTGTTGTCTATGGGTAGCAGTTCGATGATGAAAGATGAATTCAAATTTTCCATGATGAATGAATTTGAGATGAAAGATTTAGGCCTCATCAAATATTTTTTAGGAATGGAGGTTTATCAAAAGGAGAATAAAAATTTTATTTGTCAAACAAAGTATGCTAAAGATATATTGAATAAATTGGATATGGTTGATTGTAAACCAGTCTCCACTCCAGTTTCTCATGGATTTGTGTTGTGTAGAAATGATGGTGCTGAAAGAGTTGATGAGATAGCCTATAGAAGTATTGTTGGAAGATTAATGTTTATAACTCATACAAGACCTGATATTGCTTATTTAGTTTCACTTGTTTCAAGGTACATAGCAGAGCCATTATAAATACATATGAAGGCAGCCAAGAGAATTTTGAGGTATGTGAAAGGCACTCTAGATTTTGGTATTCATTACTACACTTCTAAAAGGTTCAATCTTGTTGGTTTTAGTGATTCTGATTGGGGAGAAAGTTTGGATGACTGAAAGTCAACATCGAGGAATTGTTTTTCTTTTGGTTTTGGGTTGATTACTTGGAGCTCAAAGAAGTAAAGTATAGTTTCCCTTTCTTCTACAAAAGCAGAGTATGTTGTAGTCACTTTAGTAGGTACACAAGCATTATGGCTTAGAAAACTTCTTGAAGAAATTTTACAGTAGGACAAACCATTTTGATTTAAAACATCATTTTATCCGAGATTTAGTGCAGAAGAAAGTAGTAGAATTGAGATACATCAACACTAAAGAATAGTTAGCAGATATCTTTACTAAGGCAGTTGCAAAGGATCAATTTTTGAAACTCAGAGATCAAATTGTGAGCCCTCTCAGCATCAAGGGGAGTATGTTGAAAAGTGATGTTGAAGTGCGGTTCACTCAGTTCTATTTTTAGACTATTAGTATAAATTTAGTTTGCATGAACAATTTTTTGGAGCTAAATTTAAACAGTTAGTTAATTTTTAGTTAATATATTTTTAGAAAAAATAAACCCTTAGAAAGGCTAGAGTTAGTTTTAGTTGATATTACATGCAAATTATTATTTAGATAAATTTAAAATATTTTATTTAATAATTAGAATAGCATGTTCAGATGCAATTCTATTAATACATTGTAATTGATCTTTATTTTCAAGGAGAAGGACAATGATTCCAATAATTTGAAGAAAAAGATGCATTTTTTATTTTTGCAATTCTTATTTATTCTGTATTATGAATATTGCATATATTTAACTGTGATTTAATTTTATTTAAAATTCTACAAAATTACCGAAATTGAAGTTGCTATTTATATATTTTCATTCAATGCAAAATTGTGCGACCTTCCATATAGGCAGCTATATGGTTTTACAACTTTTATCCTTTCTGATTTGAAAGAAAGAGTGCACAGTTTTTTAATCATTACATTCGCACATCTGCGTATTTATCCAAAATATGCGGCCAGTATGTTTTTCTGCTTTTCCAGTGTGTATTTCCATTTTTTAACAAGAAGACATCGACCATGTTTTTCTGATAATAAATGCATATTTTGTCCAGATGTTGCATCTAATCAATGTCACTGCATAAAAAAGCATAATAAAGAAATATTCTAATTTGAACATTGTGAAATTACCATGTAATGATGTCATCAGGCCGTCCTTCAGCTTGGCATAGCAGCAGGATTACAAACACCATAGTGTTGAAAGCCATTGCCATTGCTAAAATTATGATAAAAAATAAGGTAAGTAAAATATACAATACCAGAAGGTGAAGTGCAGAAGCAGGTTTTTCCTTCGGAAGAAGAAATAAAGAAGAACGAAAAACATTATAAGCAGTTAATAAACATAGAAGCAATGCAACATATTGAAGGTACCTACAATGGAAAGCCAAGAGTCGAGTACGAGCCATACATGAAGGCACCTATCGGCCTTGCTATCACCCTTCCTATCCATAAAACACTGCCGCCTGACTGCCACAGAGTTCCTTCTGCAGAGGAGATGATTTCAAAGTTTCGAACAATGCGAAACATGCCATAACATGTTATTTTTTGAACCAATCAAAAACCGGTAAATAATGTTTTTTATTTACAATGTTAACAGACTTTCTATTTTCTTTGGAAAAAGTTAACATTTTCCAGCACAAAAAACAATCATTTGCAACTGGCCACACAGACATGGAATAATCACCGTTTAAAGGCAAGTGAATGCAAAAGTAGCCCTTCGGGACTAATAGCACACGTTAATAATTGGTTATATCCGTTTATGTACAGCTTTGATAAATTTTGTTAAAAGATCCTTTATCATTAATCAAGTTATATTACAAGTTAATAAATGGCTAAATGGGTTTAGGTATAGTAATATTTTTGATGAATTTCGATCTAGCTTTTTTTGGTTTTGTTTGTTGGTTTTTTTTTTTTTTTTATATATATATATTATATATAAAATAAAAACAAACAAATAAAACCAACAAACAAAACCAAAAATATCTAAAACGAAATTCATCAAAAATATTATTATACCTAAACCCATATAGCCATTTATTAACTTGTAATATAACTTGTTTTATATATATATATATATATATTGGGTTTGAGTTGTTTATTGGGTTGGTTAAAAGAGGTGCTTTATTAATGTTGTTATTTTATTATTATTATTATAAAATATCACATGTTAATAAATGGGTAAGGTTGGTTAAATATTGTAATTCAAAAGTTGGTCTTTGGACACGTGTAATTTTAAATTAATAATGTTTGTCAATTTATTGATTTTTTTTAGGCATCATACATTTGTTTAGCAATTTTTTTACTTTGATTTTAAATAACTAATTCTTTAATTAGAAATAATGTTTCTTTAAATAATTAACTATATTTTAGTTTTATATTTGGCATTTTAATTTTTTATGTATTTTATTTAATAAGAATTTATATGTAAAAATTATGGTCCTTCTCCAAACATTGGATATCAATATAGAAATATTCCCTCCTCTTAAATTTATAATTAATACTCCTAAACTCACTAAACAAGAAATCAATAAAAATATTTGTGAAGATATCAATAATTTTTAATTGAAATTTAAATAGATTAATCCAAAAGAATTTTTGAAACCAAACCTATTTCATTATTTTTAATTTTATTGTGTTTTTCGAAGGATTGTGTTTGAATTCTCGAGCATATAAAGAATATGCTACTATCTTGATTAAATATACCTTTAATTCACTTTCGAGTTTACTCTTGTCAACTTTAGAAGTAATATGACCATGACCTCTCATAGGATAAGCATATATATAATTGTTTTTTCTAGACGTTGAAAATGAAGAGTATTTTGTATTCATATATTTGATCTACTATAAGATTAGTGGAAGATGCTAATATCTTTTCAGGTATTCCCATGAATACCTTAGAACTTTCATTCAGTATAATGATCACAAAGGTTTAGTTTTGTTTTCCCATGAAATATTTCAATCTTGACAAGGAACATTTGAATTTAAGTCTTCACGTAAAAATAAGTCCATGAATATCAATTCCTAGTTCACAACAATAGGTTTTGAGTATTACAAGAAACCATTTGTAGAGACAGCATGATCTAAATTTGAAAGGTAATGTATATTTTATTAGTTTAAGATCCATTGCCTTTAAATATTAGAATAACTACTTCTTGTTTAAAATTTCTTATAATTTTCTTTTATCTCTTTATATATTTTGGCAATGTATTTGGTATTCCCCTTATATACTATATTCATATAAATATATTTTAAATTTGCTTAAAATATTATTGACCATATATGAATATTAATATTTAAATTAAATTAAATTACATTAAATATTTTACACATATATAATGATATAATAATTAATGTCTTATTAAAATTTTAGGTTCCATACATTTTCACTCTATTATATTTGTTGAGAAGAGAATATGATTTAAAACACAAGAAGTTATAGGCTATGAATTTGTAGGCATACTTCCACTTCACTTTCTCTAACTTCTTATATTATATCAGTGTAATTATTCTAATTTATTTTATACATAATTAGTTTTAACTCAAATTTTCACATTATGTCAATATATATTGTAATTTATTTAATAAATTGTAATTTATTTAATACTTCAATTTTATATGTAATAAATAATATATTCAATTTCTTAACTATTATACCAAAAATATTAATTATAATGATGTTAAATTTAAGCCATACATTTCTTTTGCTTTTAATTTTTTTTAGCAAATGTTAATTACATGTGTTTATGTTATTGTAGAATGTGGTTATCAAGAGATGTCTTCCACTAAACAAGATGTGTGTAGTGTTATTGTAGGGTGTGTTCTGGTAATTGGTTACAAGCAAACTAATAATAGTATAAGAGGTAGGAGGCAAAAATGTGGTGAGAGTGTTCATTTAATGGACTGCCATTATGTGAGAGAGAATGAAAATTGTCAACTTTGGTGTTGTATTATTGGATGTGTTATGCTCCATATTTTACTAGGCATGTATTTATAATATTTAGTTATTTTTAAGTTATAATATATATGTGTTAATTATAATCCACTCTCATTCCTCTCTCGATGTTCTCCTTCCTACCATAGATATTTCAAATCCCACAGCCTGTTATAGTCAGGGAAGAGGTAGACAGATCTTAGATCCATAGGTAGGAGCATGCACAGAGCCCAGGCAAGAAAAAACAAAAGGTCTCATCATTTTGAATTACAACGTGAGGATTTCAAGCATGATAACATTACCACAAGCATCTTACATGGCGATAGATAAGGGGAAGATATTAAGGATCCATGAGAGAAACATGGGAATACCATGTTTCAGATAGAAGTAGATCAAACGATTAAAAAGAGGTCGATCCTTTGTTGAGGTGACCTCCTCTTCCAAAAATGCACCTAGATATAAATCTATTCCACTTGGTCCTGTCATGATTCACCCACTCAGTTCTGACATGATTCATCTAGTATTATAATTTTGAAAGGAGGATAATAAAATAGTCTTAGAAAATGAATCATGACTCTTAGCTAGAGACATAATTTGTAGAATTATCAATCTCCAACTAAAGCTCCAAATCCTTTATGTCTGGATTTTAGAGAATTGACAACCCATTATGAAATTTTAGGTTGGACATTTATCATTATGCAAGAATATTTTTAAGTGTAATTTAATTGATTAAAGGATAAGGAATTGATTTAAAACTAATAGAGGGTTTTGGATCACCATATTTTTATGTTGAAACCATGGTTTCCACATTTCAACTCCTTATAAGAATCATTAAATGTCAAATTTATTTGGGTTAACTTTTCTTATATCTCTCTCTAATTTTGGTCTGACCTTTACTACAAGGTGGTAGGTAACATTTTAAGAGAGTTTATATTAAATGACCTAATTATTAACATTTTCCCTTACATTACCTTTGCCAGAATACTGGTCAACATAAACATTTCCAAGAATTTAAATACGAAAATGGACCTAAAAGTTAAGGACTAATTGTAGACTAACACTCTTGACTACGAAGGATTGCTTTTTCACTATCGCTTTTGCTTCAACAAAATATAAAAATTTAAAAAAAGAAAAAGAAAGAAAGATGATGAAATATTTTGGGAGAAATATTTCCTTCCCTATACTATGGAAGGGGATTTTGATAACAAAAACATTGTTGTAATTGTAAAAAAGATACATATGAACTTAACTTGTCGAATGGTTATTATGCAATTAGAATGAAAATGAATTAGATGTTTAGTACCCTAATGGGTCAACTGAGTTGGAATTTTTATGGATTTTATTTATGTGATAGAACATTTATTGTTGTAGATATTTATTTGACTATATAAGTGTATATTTAACTCTTTTAAAATTATGTTTGGTTCATTAGATTAAGTTCCTGTTACGTTTCATAATTGGAAGAAGTTGTTAGGTTTATGATTGATAATGTATCATATTCGATATCATTTATTTCTCAATTGAGAACATTGAAAGGTGAAGCTTGGTTTTACCAAGAGGTGCTAGATGTTTTATATATAATTTTCAATTTTATCCTTTTACTTTTAGCATTAATTTTTAGTCTAGGAGTAGGAGTAGGTCTTGGATTCTATTTAATTTCTTTACATTATCTTTCTTGATTTCCTATATAAGAATTTCCTATTTTCCTAGATAAGGGTAGTTTAGATTCCATTGTTTTTAAGAGATAGATGTTGAATAAGTCTTCCAAGAAAACTAAGGTAGTTGACTAAATTGCTTGTCCAAAGTCCCTCTGAATTTCATACATTTATATAGGAAATTTAGGAACAAGGAGACCTGGAAGGAATTTGATTTATTTCGCTCATTTTATATTGAGATTTCTTGCCTTGTATTTTGACTAAATATTCATGCCACTAAGTAATTTATAATTTGATAATATTTTATCTCCAAGAGAAAAAAGTCATACTTCACATTCAAACATCTTAAAAACTATTGGGTTTGAGCATGGTTATATAAAAGAGATTAGTTTGACAAAATATACAAGTTTATCACTCAACCTGGCTATTATGGTTCCGACCTTCTAGAAAAAAAGTTCTAAAAAATAATTCAAGGATAAATAAGAAGAAATGGAATTATTTTCAAAATGTGATTCGGGAAATCTTCATCCAAGCTATGGACATTGGGATGGCTATGGAGAAAATCCTATATTATAGCTAAATGTATCTCTAGTAGGGCTATATATGCCTAAATGGAAGTCGTGAAATTCCCAAACCATCGTTATGAGTTAAAATAATAATCACATGGCCAAAAGTTATAAAATTATTTAAAATATTTGAAAAACTTTGGAAAAATAGTTGATTAGATGTTATCTAGATAAAATTCATAGCAAGGGTAGTTAATACATTGTGCACACATGTATGCTTCCTCTTCTTAAGATTCATAATTTTGTCTAATAGATGATGTCCTATTTGGTTTGAAAATTCATATCTTTCCAAATGGTTTGAAATTTTAGAATTAATTTTAGTGATCATTGATTTTCTATCTAGATATTATGAATACTAACACTTTATGGTGTTTCCCCATAGATTCATCATTTTTTGTGGCCAATATGCCCCTGTGTCTAATAGAAATAGGGACATGCTAGACGAGTAAAAGTTTTCTATGCATTGCTTGGGTATTTGAATTATTTTTTTAATTTTTTAGAAGCATCTTGTCAATATGTAACACTAATTTTTAAGATTTTATCATTTATTAGAATGAGTAATCAATGCATATATATATATATATATATATATATATATATATATATATATATATATATATATATATATATATATATATATATATATATATATATATATATACACACACACATATATATATATATATATATATATATATATATATATATATATATATATATATATATATATATATGACAAGTTATTCTAATTGAACATCTACATGATTTTATTAATAATTTAAAAAAACTTCACTAGTGCACTCTCACAACTCATTTAACATGGAACACCTAATTAAAATTTAAAAAATGAATTTATCAATTCTTGTTCCATTTTGATTACCAAAACAAAGTTATTAATTTTCATTATAAACACTTAGCTTGGAAGCATCATCTTAAGATCCAAAAATGAGTTATCAGAAACACATCAGCTAATAATATTCCACTTAGAACCAAATCAATGGATGGAGTTATTCCTAGAACCTTTTTAGAGGTCGATGTTCAAATTAGAAGAAAATCATTTTATGAAGTCATTCCTAGAAGCTTATCAGTCATTGACATTCTTGATGGAATAAAATAGGTCGAGACACTCATTCTTAAGCCTATTAGCCATCAACATTTCCCATGTAATAGAATCAACCAATACACATGTTCTTTAAAGCCTACCATCCACCAAAATTTCTAATGAAAGTAAATTGGTTGAAACATTTATTTCTGGAAACTATTTGGTTATCAATAGGCTCACAATCATCGATTTGATTGATGAGTATGTTCCTAGAACATTGTGAGTGACCAAGACCCTTGATTTTGATGATCTAAAATATAAAATGTTATTGATTATTGAAAAAATTGGTGACAACTTTAATGCATTAAACTTCAAGTCAACATGTAGTTCCCACGTAATTATCCTAGTTGTCATTTACTTTATTTAGTTAGGATTTGTTTAGACCTTTATAGTAAAGTAAGAAAATATTTGTATGTAAGAGATTTTGTATAGAAATAGGCTTATTTAATTTAGCTTTTGTACATGCAATTGAGCCTTGAAGATGAGGCGGTGCCCATTCAAGGCCTATATATACATGTCTTTATTGATTGAAAGGGATGACATTTTGGCAAATTAATATGAGAAAGATAGTTTCAGGACTATTCATAAGTTGTGTTAATTAGTTGTCTTCTCACATATATGATTGCATTTGAAATTCTATATAAGTTAGTGTTGTTGTGTGAATTGATTTATCTTTTACTATATAGTTTATATTAAACTATATATGAATTGATTTATGTTTTACTATATAGTTTATATTAAACTATATGTTAATCTATCCATCTTTGTGATAATTATTCAATTTTTTCACCTTGTTTGATAATTTTAATGTGTTTCAATAATTATTTAATAATAATATATTTTGGATAAAGGTAATGAAGTCATTATACAATTAATTTTCTCCTTAGACTTAATATTATGTTTTTTATATTTTTTGTTTACAACTAAGATCTGATAGCCATTGGTAAATTGTGTCTACTCAATTTCACATAACCAATTAACTTCAGAAGTATATTTATTCAAAATAGCCATAAAACAATTTATTTTCTACCATACCCTTCCCTCCTTTTCTATGTTTTTATGAGATATAATTATTATAATATAAGACCATCATAAATAAGTAATTTAAGCTTTATTTTGATCATTTAAGTGAATCTCCCTTGGTGGGTTTTAGGTCACATGTCATTAAATCACTACTTGGTTAACTTTAAGATCATATACTTGTATGCCATAGACAATCCTAGTAGTCCTAAAATGAGAGGGTGCATACCCTTTAAAATATGAGTGCATGTTTAAAACCTATTCATTAGGAAACATGGTGTTAGGAGGGCATTTAATTGATTTTTGTTTTATCTTGTGGTACCTCATTTATTCTTCCTATTTCCTAGGGTGTGTCTAAAAATGACATAAACATAAAATTAATTCTATAAGGATGGCCCTTTTTGGTCAATTTCACTCAATGTGTGTTTTTAATTCGGTTTTTGTCAATATGTCAAAAATTTATAAAAAATTTAGAGAGAGAGAGAGAGAGAGAGAGAGAGAGAGAGAGAGAGAGAGAGAGAGAGAGAGAGAGAGAGAGAGAGAGAGAGAGAGAATCATGGCTTGTCTTGGTGAAACAACCATAAATTTTCTTGTGTTCAACATGAAATTCCAAAAACTAATTTTAATTACATCCCTATGTTTCAAAGTAATATAACTATTGAAAATCTTGTAATTTTTTTAAAAAACACTTTAGGATTTTTAAATATTTAACATGAGGATGTCGCCTATAAGTTGTTTCCTTTTACATTAACAGGTATTGAGTATGAGTGTCTTTTTGCATTAAAGTTTTAGTTAAATTCATAGCTAGAAGGAATTAAATAGGATAGCTAATTGACCCTTTTGCTTTGTTGATTTATTTTATCACACTCAAAAGATAACCCAATCATCCAATTAAGGATTTTAATATTAAATTTAAAGAGAGAGATATAGTATCATCCCCATTAGTTACAAAACTACCATTATATACTTATACATTAATGCCTTGGATCCAATTATATCCACATTCTTAAAAACATATACAAAAAATACATTAGCTTTAACCTTCACAAAATATGTCACCTTTGATAGGGAACTATTTTCTAAATAACAATCAATTATGATTTCTTTCACAATAGCATACCAAACATTTATCAAGCATAACAAAATATGAATATTCCCATGGTTGACCATTCAAATTAGACTTATATTTGCAATATTGAATCCATTACAAAACCAAACTCTGATTTGTTTCCTAAACAAGGGAAAATTTTATATCTTATGATTGAAACAAATGTAACATGTGTTACAAATTTGAATGAACGAATTGAACATGAGTGTTTTATAATGATATGCATTTTTAACTGACATTAACTCAAAATAAGTTCACATAGAAGAGGAATGGGAAATAAAAGATGAATCAAAAAAGGAAGAGAATATGTCTAACATGGAATTCAATCAACAATTTATTAAAGAGATATGTTGATGATGAAATAACATAAGACAAAAATGATGCAAAATCAGATGACACTGACTACATATAATAATAATAAATAAAAGATCATGATTTTGATGTCGATTTGTTCACTATCATTGAACAAGTATATATGCTTTTAATTGATAAAGAATGTTGGGGAATTAAAGAATAACATTTTAAATATGAAGAAAACATGAAATATGATGGCCAAATGATTATTTTCCATATATTTGAGGAGGTTTGTGTTCCCCTTTTTTATACAAAAATTGTATGCCTTGAGGAGGATCACCCAACTAAAACTAGATGTGACAAACACATTTGGAAACAAGACAAAAATAATCTTATGCAAAACTATAAAGGGAAGAATGTTCACCAGCTGAATAACATCATAATTAATTGGTATCCATTATACCTACGATTCCAAATTTCAAAAAAATCTAGGTAAAATAGTTTCATGAATTTGTTTACCTAAACCTAATATTTTTGTTGATTCCATATTTGGTAAGCATAATCACGTAAAACATATTATAATGAATCTTATTATATTAGGAATGAATGAATTATTTAAATAATTTAAGGATTTGTTTTCTAGATTAAGAATAGTGGAAGGTAGAACCTTAATTTCACCTAGAGGTGTTGTATATTTTATACAAAAAAAAAAAGTTTACCCTCCTACTTTGGCCCTTGTATTTAATTTATTTGCATTATCTTTCCTGATTTCCTAGATTATAATTTCTTGTTTTCTTAGATAGGGGTTGTTTAAATTTGATGCTTATTTAGGATAGATGTTGAATAATTTTTCCCATACAAATATAATATTTGAATAAAAGGCTTGCTCAAAGTCCCTCCAAATTTCATAAATTTATATAGGTAAACAAGTTGTGATATCCCCTTCTAATAGGGAATATAAAACGTCAAAAGATCTGATACCACTGTGATGTCCCTTACTTAGGGGATCCTTTTTTCTTCTACAAAAGCTCTGAACAACTATAATATCCCATTCAAATAGGGAATATAGAAACACAAAAGCTCTGAACAAAGATACGAATTTGCAGAATAAATTCAAATAACAAGAAACCACACTAAATCTCTTAACTGGAAAATCACTAATCTTATTATTGTCCAGATGGTTACAATATATGTCCTCAGTCATGCATAAAAGGAATATTTAGATACGGCCTTAAAACCCTGATTAACTTTTGAAAATCTGGGAATTGAGCTTGAATCTGTATGTCTCAGCTTGCTGTGTCAAACACACAGTCGCTGACGTTGGTCGATATACTGCCGATGTCGGTCTTTGTCGGTCCTTCACTGCCAACGTCGGTCTCTAGTTGGCTGATGTTGGTCACTGGGGATCTCTTTCTATTGTGGTCGGTCTCTGCCTGGATCTGTACGGACCTGTACAGACTTCGTACGGCCGCCAAATAAGCACAACCTATCTGTTTTCACCCCTAATATGAATATATACTATTCTAATATAGAATATCTCTATCTGTATAATTTATTGAATAACAACTAATAAAATAAATACCTGAATTACTGTGATAACTTTTGTGTGAAGTTATCTCTCAAATTCCCTAAAATACTGTGATAACTTCTGTGTGAAGTTATCTCTCAAATATGTACCTCTGTGATAACTTTTGTATGAAGCTATCTCTCAATTTGGCAATAAATCAGCTGATATCTCATAGCCTCTAAATCGCACACAATGAAGAGTTGACATTCTCCACTGGAATGGAATCCTAGAACCCTTGTCTTAGTCTTCACAGAAGAATTTCTTCAAAATCAAAATCAATAATCAATGCATCATCAATAATGGCCTCCATGAGAAACCCTTATACCCTTAAAAATATATGCTTGCCCTAATTAGGGTTTCTTAAATTAGAATTAGGGTTTCTAATTAAAAATAGGCTAAATAATTAATATTTGATTAAATCAATCAAATATTAATATCTCCCTCAATACATGTCGGATCCTCGAACCGTTCGAAGCTGGTGAACCAGGGAGTGATTCCGCACATGACCATACCAAAATAAAGGCGCTTCGCTACATGTCAAATGTCCCTAAATAATAGGAGCTCAGGCCCAATGTGTCTGAAATAACCTGAATGAAAACCAAATGTAGAAATTCTGTGAATCAAAGTCAAGCCAAGCTCCATTATGACCCTCTATCCATCCTATTAGCCTATGAAGGTCATATAATAGGCTAATCATCAAGTCTGTCAATGTCCACGAAAAAGGGGACATGACAATCCGCCCCTCCAGAAATTGCTTGTCCCCAAGCAATCTCGGAACAATGAACCACTCGATCCACCTGGATCCCAAATGTGGTTATGCTCTACACAACTGTAAATCAATGTAAGTACCTGCAACATCATCAAAAAAAGAACAAAGAGGAACCCATAATCAAATTGGTGAATGCAACTCAACCAAACTCTAAGATCACAAATACCATAGTCAAGAACACATGAGAACCAAACTCTCGAAGCATCATAACCCAAGTAGAATGGACAACTCAAACTGTCAATTCCATTTGCAAGAGATGGTGCCAATCCATCCCATAATGGATGGTAAGAAACTGGAGCCGATCTACACTTGTGTGAAATCAAATCTTCTCTCACTGAGTCAAAAGAAGAATAATGAGCATACCCCACCTCAAAATCCTTGTGAGGTAGCATAGTAGATAGGATCCCTATAATCTCCCCACCCAATCTGCTAATAGCACCAGTACCTTGGATGAGAAAACCTTCTGTCACCCTATGTGAATCCAGATGAACACCTGCACTATCCAGTAAATACTCCATGAATGATTCATTGCAGTAAAAATTATATGAGGAAGCATCAACATACTCCCCTGCACACCACAATTGATCCCTCTGTAAAGGCGGCACAACCAACTGTACCACACTGTCATCTATGTGAGAAGAATCAATCTGGAGACTCGACTCCACTGGTATCTCAAACTCATCAGAACCAGGTACTCCCAAATCTTGAATATGTGTGCCAGCCTCAACAACATGCTCCTCATCATTAGCTACAAAAACATACTCATCACCAATACTCAATGTACTAACCTCTGAGTATACCTCCACACTTTGAATGCAAGCATCAGGCTCATCCTCACTGTCTAACACCTGAGCTGAACTCACCTTAAGATAAAGCTCATCCACAACATCCTCAACTACTCCTACCTATGAAGATAATGTAGATAAATCATTACCTGAAGATGTGTTAATGTCTCCTTGTACTAGATCAGCATGTCTGTCAAACTCATCATTCAAACTTTTTCATGTCATAGGGAAAGTACTACGATCCTTAGGCCTATCAATTAAACTCTTTAACCACATACCGGCTCTAGGTGAGACATTTTTCTCTTTTGTCTAGACATACCATAAATCTTCTGCCAAAAGTTTAGAAATCTTATCCTCCTCCTCAAACAAGATTGTGAACATGATAGAGTGCATTGATGCTAATACATCACTGGAATGAAACTCATCTAAAATATTCCAAAATATGTTAAACATCTTGCAAATGCCACCAATACAACCTACTAACATCATAATATTTTCAAATCCATACCTTGTAAATGTTTCAAGTAATCTTGCCCTCTTTGAGAAATGAGGGTCTCTAATGTCATCCAACTTTTCGAAGCTTTTTACCATGGCATGAAGTACCTCTCTCATAATCCGATCATCATAAAAATTAAATCCAGCTATTATCCTCATGATTTCACTAATACAAGAGAGAGTTGCAAGTCTTACCACCTCATCATGATGTCTCAATAATCAGGGCTTCACCAATGAATCAAACGCTGGAAATAATGTTGTTTGCATCTCATAAGTATTTGAATGCTCAACCTTGCCTAAATAAGTGTCCAACTCCTCCAAAATTTTTAGAGTGTCATCTGCTTGCTGAAATGGATGATCTAATTTCTTCTTTGCATAGTGCATGCTGTCTTCCAAATCTTTGACCCCTCTTAGAGCCATATTGATAATCGAATTGAACCTGGAACTACCCAACAGGATGGCAAGACATTAGTTCTGATGTGCCCAACAGGATGGCAGGAATTTAGCTCTGATACCACTGTAATATCCCTTCGAATATCAAAACAAAAGCTCCAAATTGCTTATCTAAATTTCTGAAAAATATCTTCAAATAGATGAATAAATCACAGTATAATTTCTTATTTATTTGCTCATAAGCTTACAATAGAGATCCTCTATTAGGTATAAAAGAATATCGAAAGTTTGGCCTTATAGCCTGAATATTCCGTGAACTGGGTTGAATCTGGAACGTCTCGGGCTGCTGTGTAAAAAACACAGTCACCGACATCGGTTATACTGCCATCGTCGGTCGACCTGTAGTGATCCCTTTGCCGATGTTGGTGATAATTCGACCGATGTCGGTCTCTGTAAGTCTCTGTTCGCCGATGTCGGTACCTGAACTTTCTGTAGATGTGTACGGATTTTCATAGATATGTACTGAAGTCGTACGGCCACTGCTATTGCTCAACCTATGTGCTTGATCCTGATCTGTAGAATTATGGGCTAATACAAAGATCTATATCTGGATAATTCTGGAATCAAAACCCAAATAATGAAAATACCTGAAACCCTCGTGATAGCTTCTATGTGAAGTTATCTCTCAAACTTGTAAGTACATGTGATAGCTTCTGGATGAAGTTATCTCCCAATTCGGCAATAGATCGGTTGATCTTTCACAGCCTCTGAATCGCTCACACTGAAGAGTTGACGTTCTTCAATCAGTTTGGCAATAGATCAGCTGATCTTTCACAGCCTCTAAATCGCACACAATGAAGAGTGAACGTTCTCCACTGCAATAGAATCCTGGAACCCTTGGCTCAGTCTTCACAGAAGAATTTCTTAACAAGAATCAATATCAAATAATCATTTCATACCTCAATAATGGCCTCCATGTGAAACCCTTATACCCTCAAAAAATATGCTTGCCCTAATTAGGGTTTTTCTTAAATTAGCATTAGGGTTTCTAATTTAAAATTAGACCAAATAATTAATAATTAATAATTAATTATTAATGAGACCAAATAATTAATATTTGATTAAATCAATCAAATATTAATATCTCCCTCAATATACGTCGGATCCTCAAACCGATCAAAGCAGGTGAATCAGAGAGTGATTCTGCATATGACCATACCAAAATAAAGGTGCTCCACTGCATGTCAAATATCCCTAAATAATAGGAGCATCAAGCAAACATGTCTGAAAGACCCTGAATGAAAACCAAATGTAGAAATTCTGCGAATCAAAGTCAAGCCAAGCTCCATTATGACCCTCTATCCATCCTATTAGCCTACGAAGGTCGTATAATAGGCTAATCATCAAGTCTGTCAATGTCCATGAAAAAGGGGACATGACACAAGTTGGTTTACTTAAGTAAGGAAGCATTATGAAACGTTAGGAACAATGAGATCTGAAAACAATTTCATTTATTTCTCTCAATTTATTTTGATATTTCTTATTATTTGTTTTGACTAAAGATTCATTCCATTTATTCATTTTTTGCTTTGGTAATATTATGTTTCAAGAGAATAAAGTCTTACTTCACATTGAAACATCTTTAAAAATATTGGGATTGAACATAGTTATAGAAGAGAGATTATTTTCAAAAAATATATAAGTTTATCCCTTAGCCTGGATGTAATGGTTCCCAACCTTATAAGAGGATAGTTCTTACAAAAATATTCTTCAAAGAGAAATCAAAATCAATGGAATTATTTTAGGAAGGTGATTTAGGTAATCTCCAATAGGGATATGGATGTTTGGTTTATAGTGAAACATAGCTAAATGTATCTGTGTTGGGGATATGTATGCCTAGATAGTATCAAAACAATACCTAAACCATAATTATGATCTAATATAATAATCATCCCAAGAAATGAACTATGCTATAAAAACAAATCTATAAAAATAGTTGATTGGATGTTCCCTATCTCAAATTCATAGCAAGGATAATTAATATAATACACACACATGTATGACTCCTCTTCTTAAGTTTTATAATTTTATTTAACAAATTATGTCCTATTTTGTTTGAAAAAATATATATTTGTAAATGGCCTAATATTTCATAATAAATTATAGTGATCATTGATTGCCTAGCCAGAGATTTTAGATTCTAACACTTTATAGTGTTCCTCCACATAAGCACCATTTGTTGTGACCAACACATAATTGTGTCCAATCAAAATAAGGACCCATTAAATTAGTAATGAGTTTTAATCTATTACCTTTGTATTTAAAGTATTCTTTTAATTTTGGTTGAAGCATCATGTCAATACGTAGTACTAGCTTGTAAGCTTTTCTCATAGATTGGCATGAGCAATTGATACCTATGTATATCTGATGGGTTATTATAAGTACTAGTCTACAAGATTTTATTACTAATTTGATAGGACTTCATTAATGTTTAGAGAATAAAAATGGTGAAATGTCTCCTTAAACTAAGATGGGGTCTATTTCATATGATATGAATGTCATATTGCCTTAATGAATCCCAATAAGTCTTATCCACTCAAAATTAAATTTTGACTTAATAAGCATGTCCTAGACATTAATGGCCTTAGGAATTTTCATGATTCTCATTGAATCTTGAATTTGTTTAATGTTCCTCATTAAATTATTGTAACCACATGATGGGTGGATGATTAATGACTTCTTGGACTAAAATTATCTTTATAAGACCAACCTTTCGATAGAAAATAGGTTGACAAGTTAACTAATTGATATATTAGATAGAGATATGCAATATATCAAGAATTATAGCACTTCTTATTTATGATTTTTTTTCCTATTGTTTAAGCCTTAAATGTGGATCTAAGTTGATCTTATCATCAACCCTAGATTTTAAAAAAGGGGTGATATAAATGAAATGACATAAGGGTGATAATCAAATATCTAATAGGCTAATTAGATGATAAACTTAGATATAAATATACATAGAATTATTATTCCAAGATAATATAAATATGGAAAGTACAACTATAATATATATAAAAATGAAAAAGAAGTGATGTACTTATATTTTTTTGATACTAATGAACTTTTGTATCTAGAATAGCCATAAATCAAATCAAAATAAGATTTTGGAACAATCATCAAATTCTAGTTCTAACACTTCTAGCTCTTTGGACACTAACATTAGTTTGGGATAATTGTGTCGATGCTACTATTTGGGTTCAATACAAGAATCATATATAGAAAACCTACTGAAATAAGATGTGCCAACCTATATGCTTCTATATTTTACTTCATCTTCACTTTAATATATTAATATCTAGGTAATGCACTATCACTCCTTATGAAATAGAAAAAACCTAGTTCTCCATATTCATAGTGACCTTGGGGGGAAATGGGTTAGTGGTCACATGATTTCGAGTAGACCCCAAACACCCTACTATTAGAGGGTATTTCTTACACAACCAATAATCAAACCTATCTATGGTCCTCTTAGAATCGCTAATGGCATGTATAGTCCAATATTTTATGCATGTCCTTTAGCCACATAAAATATTCTACACCTTAAAACATACATTGACAAATCTATCTTCATTTTTGGTCAAAAATACTTTTCATCCACCAAAGCTATTGTCTTTGTCTTACCAAAATGTCCAGCCAAACCACCACTATGTAATTCTCTTATTATATTATCTTGTAGAGACCCAACTGAAATGCATAATTATCTCCCTTCGAAAGATAAGATTCTTGTATAAGATACTCATCATGAATAACATCTATCCCACCTATTAATAGATTCTTGAACTACTCAACTACCTTACTAAAATATGGATCAATATCATATAATTCTTTAATAGCTTCAAATCCAACTACTTCACTCACCATATTAGTTAATAATGCTACCCTCTTGCTCAATGCATCAACTACCTAATTTTATTTTCCTGATTTATGTTTCAACACAAAAGTATACCCTTGAAAGAAAGAAACCCACTTTTCATTCCTACTATTCAACTTCTTTTGTATATTCACATAATTTAAAGCCTCATGATCTGTAAATAGGATAAACTTCTTAGGCAATAGGTAATCCCTCCAATGTCTTAATATTTATACAATTGCATAAAGTTTAACATCATAAGCAGAATACTTTGTCTTTACCTCATTCAATTTCTCACTAAAATATGCTATTGGATTTCCTTTTTGACTTAGAGCAACACCAATTCCCATAAATGAAGTATCACAATCAACCTTAAACACCTTGTTAAAATATGATAATGTTAAAATTGGTCTTTCTGAAATCTTTTTCTTCAAAATTTCAAAACTTTCTACGGCTAATCTAGTCCATACAAATTCTTTACCTCTCATGCAATCTATTATTGGTGCCACAATACTACTAAATTTTTTAATTATTTTTTTATAAAAAGTTTATAAACTATGGAAACATATTACCTCTATAATTATTTTTGGAAAAGGCCACTCAACAATTGCCTTTATCTTTTCTTTATCCATTTTCACACCATTTGTTGAAACTATAAATACCAAAAATACCAAACTGTTCTACATAAACCTACACTTCTTCAAATTTGCATACAACATTTCCTTTCTTAACAAATCCATTACCATTCTCAAATGATGTAAGTGTTAATATTTATTCTTACTGAATATCAAAATATCATCTCAATAAACAACCATAAATTTACCAATATATTCTCATAGCACTGTATTTATCACCCTCATAAATATGTTACGTTCATTAGATAATCTAAATTACATCACCATCCACTCATATAAGCCATCCCTAGTCTTGAATGTAGTTTTCCACTCTTCTCCTTCATAAATTTGATTCTAACAGTAACCACTCCTTAGATCAATCTTGGTAAAATATTTTTCTCTTTCAAGCACATCCATCATATCATCTTACAAAAGGTATAGGAAACCTATAATTTATTGTAATTTTATTAATTGCTCTACTATCCACACACATTCTCCATCCTCCATCTTTATTTGGAGTTAGTAATGATGGTGTTGCACATGGACTCATATTCTCCCTGATCATCATTTTTTTTTATCAATTCAGTAACCTATTTATTTAATCTACATGTTCTATTGGACTCATATTATAAGCTATCTAATTGGGTAGAGTTGATCCTAGAATCTAATCAATGTGATGTTAAATATCTCTCTTCAATGGTAAACTATCTGGTAACTCATCAAGCATAACATCTGCATATTCTTTCAACACTCTTGTTACTTTAGTTGGTATTGTCACCATTTCTTTTTCTTCATTCTTTGCTACTAATGTATAACAACTTGCTACCTTCATATCTTGGATAAATTATTTAGTAGAGAGCATGTTTTCTATATTCTCTTCCTCTTTAAGAGGTAACAAAACTAATTTTGTACCACCTTTCCAAAAAATGTATGTGTTCTTTGCTCCATCATAAACTACTTTCCTGTCAAATTACCATAGTCTCCCTAATAACACATAACATGCATCCATCAGAATAACATCACACCATATTTCATCATTATAAGTTTTTCCTATAGAAAACTTGATTAAGCACCTTTCATCTATTATAACTGCATTTACTTTCTTAAACCATGAAAGATGATAAGGTTTATGATGATTTTCACATTGCAGATTTAGTTTCTCAATTATTTCTTTAGAAACCATATTTTCACAACTACCATCATCTATAATTACTTTGCATACCTTTCCACTCGAAGTACATCTTGTTCAAAAAATATTTGATTGCAGCCATGCATCACCACCTTGTTTACTTTGCACTTGATCATTCTTTGGAGTGATCATGGTTCTTCTCATCATGAGATTATCTCCAACATCAGTTAATGTGAGTTCAATATTCTGCTCTTTTATTTCAGCCTCAACTAGATTTACTCTTGGGTGATCTTACTACCTCCATTTTTGATATTAATAATGTGGACACTGAAATGCTCTGTGCCCTTCTTCTCCACATATATAATAGACATAATATCTACACTAATTTGAAAACCATCTTCTAACACCACCATAATTTCATCCTCTCTGAAATCCTCTTCCTCTTTGTTGGTATTAAAACCCTTACCTATTATCATCTTATCTTTATGCACCACATGATGATTCACCTTTATTAGCATTAAATCCACCTCTAGTAGTATTAAAACCACCTCATCCACTTATTAGAGGGGATATATATCTTTTTAGACCAATACATGTCCTTCTGAGATTCTATCTATTTTGTTATTCTTTTGTCTTAAAATCTAATTGATAAGCCTCCTTCATGTTAAGTATTATATGCATACATAATTCATCATGAATAGAAAATTTTAAACCATTTACATACCTTACAGCCATCTCCTCTTTTGTTTCATCATGTTCCACTCATATGAAAAGCTTATAAAATTCATTTATATACTCTTGTATATTGTGATCTTTTTACCTCAAATTTTGAAATCTTTTGTATAAGGTTTATGCATAATCCACAAGAATAAAGTTCTCCCTCAGCTTCTTCACCATCTTTACCTTTTATCTATCTCTCTTTTTGTAGGTGATCCCACCAAATCATTGTATGACCTTTCAATTTTTCGCATGCAAACTTTACCTTCTTGTCTTCTCTCATAGTCTTCCACTAAAAGAACTTCTTCATGATATTCATCCAATCTATCAACTCCTCTAGTTTTAAACTTCCTCCATAATCTAGAACATCAACCTTGATTACTTCATTTCTTTTTTCTAAATCCCAAACCATCCTCTCTTCAATCGATGGTGGTTGCTCTTATTCTTTTCTTCTTGATGAACTTCATCATGATCTATGTCTTCCTCATCACCACCTTGTCTTCTTTGTTGATTAGTGATAGCCTCTATTAATTGTTGAACTTATCTATGTAGCTCTTGTATAATCCAATTCATCTATGCAACACCTCATCATCCTCTCATCATTCTTTAGTCCTCTAAGATTTGAACTTGCTCTGATACCAGATAATACACTTGAAAACTATCAAGAATAAGAATATTACCAATAGGCCAATATTTTGAACAATAACTTGTATTGAGTCTAATTCTAGAATCTGAAGTCAACTTCAGTTGAATTTCATCCCATAGGCCAATTTTAATATTTAGGTTATTTTGAGAAATTTTTAGAGCCGCACAACCTTTAATGCGAAACTACATGTGTCTAAGCATTACTAGTATTGGTTTGAAAGATTTTCATACTCTATTTATTAATGTGAGTGATAAAATATCTATTTTAAAACATATTAAATGATTGTACATAAATATAAATATTTAAAAAATATAAACAAAATAAATACCTTATTTCATTTCCATTTATATAATTAATAACTTCAATATCAATATACTTTTACATTCAAATATACATAAGAACTGATATATCTTATACGATTTGAATTATCACAATTTTAATTTATTTAGATGATATAATCTAAAACAAATTAAAATAATAACCAAATATCTATAGCATTAAATAATATAAGATAAAAGAACCATATAAAAGTGCAACTATTTAAAACTGCTTAAACATTTTGAATGGTTCATTGCATACAACTATATTCTTTAAAGCATTGTTTAAAACGTGTTCTGAAATAATTTTACTTTAGATTTCTGTAATGGTGTAAGGAATCCATGTTATGTTACATGGAAAGTTGATGTGTCATAAAGGTGATGGTTTAAATGACAAATTAATCATATAATGTGTTTTAACAAAAGTTTCACTAGTCGACAAAGAAAAAGATTAGTAAGTGAATAACCGGGTGGTAGACCCACTAATTTTGTGCGTTAAATTTTACGAATGAAACAAAAATGTTACACCTTTATATTGCTATCGGAGTTGGTTTAAGGTGTTCTATATATATATATATATATATAAATAAAAGTAAGAGTATTTATTAACATTTTATCTTTTTATTATAAATTTTATTTATATTATTAGATTTCGAAGTGGATTAATTATATTATTATGTTTATATTTAAATTATATTGTGATTCATTGTTATGATTATATTTTCGTAATTTATTGATATCATTATATATTTTAACAATTGTTTCTTGTTATAAATTTAAATTTAATTATATATTTTTTCTTTGGAATTAAATAAAATAGAAAAAAAATTATCAAACTTTCAACTTTCTTTCTCTTCTTCTTTATTTTTGACGAAAAAAATATTTATATTTTGATGACATTTATGTTATAGATTTTACTATTACTAAAATAATTATCATTCACTTTTTTTTATTTTGTATTTTATTATACATATCGGGGATTAAATCTGTTTGTGCGCTAGACTTATGTAGTATTTCATATCATAATTATTGTGCGCTAGACTTATGTAGTATTTCATATCATAATTATTGATGAAATTATAGTTGTAAATTTTAAATTTTTTTTTTGGGTAAGTTGTGTTCAATATGAATTATTTTATTTTATTTTTTGACTGATCTAGATAATGAAATTGTGTATTTTTATATGCTAGGCGTGTCATTTTATATGGTAAAATGATGTTTGTGGATTATTATTATTATTATTATTATTATTATTATTATTATTATTATTATTATTATTATTATTATTATTATTATTATTACCAAAGACAATACGTTAATGACATGGATATAATATGAAAAGACTTTTAAAATAAATCAAAGAGTAAATATATATTTCAATTTTTATTTTTTAAATATTTCTAAACATTTTAATATATTTTGAAATTTTATAAATAAAAATTCTATAATTTTTTTAATTTAATAAATTATGTAAATAATTTACTTTTATTAACTGAAATAGAATTTTTAATTATAATTTTTCATTATAAAATAATTAGACGAATAAATACCCTTCAAAATAAAATTAAGATCAATATTTCAAATTTAATCAATGAATAAAAAATACTATAAAATTAAAAAGATATTATTAATCGTTATGATTTGTTATGATGAAACGTGTTGTCTCCTTCTTCTATTAAATACCTGAATTGTATGCTGTTTTTTAAATGGATTGCTCCTGCATTGCTCTTGTTCACCTATTTCATCATCAACTCACAATTTCGGAAAAATATTTCCTGCACTCAATATATACTAATATTTATAAAAATTATAAAATTTCATTTAATTGATGTGCGTCTTTTTGAATACAACTGTTTAGTATTATTGTTTTCCTATTAGCAGAGATATAAAGATTTGAAATGAATGCCCAAATTAATCCGCTATAATAAATAATACTGCTGTACCTTTAACAATTCGTATTTCTTTGTTTAGTCCATCTGTCCCTCATCTGTGGTGGAGTACAAGAAATAATGTGATCAGGACTATATAAATACTCCTTACGAACAACTAATTACAAATAATTCAAACAGAACATTACTAACTTACAAAGGATACGACAGACCGATGGAATTATTGTCATCTAACACCACCAAAATTACGGTTATCAAGTGTCTTCCCATTTAAACAGTGTTGTTTTTGAGATAATCAAAATTTAAACAGCCGATAGACGAGATCAAACCGCTTCAGAAATCTTCCAACTTGTTTATTGTGTAAAAATTTAAATCTAATAAATATATAAGATATTTTAATGTATAATAAATTCATAGATAACTTAATTCGATGCATCTTCTAAAATTACAAAGTTGGAAAGTATGTAAGTCAATAAATTTGCTCTTAAGATTTTTTCTAATTATTTTGGTTTTATCATAATACAACACATTGAATTAATTTGGTTCTATTATAATATAACAAACTACTATAGTTTTAGAGGAAAACTCATTCAAATCCAACTATTTCTTACAAATGTGATCATCCAATTGTAAAAGAAAGAGTGAAACAAATTCATCTTTACGGAAAATTTGTTTGTCAATTTAGATACTTAAGAATACCTCCAATATCTATATTAGTCAATGTATACATTAGTTAGCTAATTTCCTATTTCTAGTTTACTTCATTTTTTTTATTAATGGTAATCTACAATTTTGAAAAGAGGGAACCTACTCTTTACAAAAGTGAAAAAAGATAAGAAAATGAATCTTAATGAATATCCTTTACCAACCAAAAAAAATACGTTGTGGAAGTATCGTTAAAACATTGAAGCCCTACTCTAAGACTAAAACTATCTGTGACCCACCTATCACTCACTACTTTAAATTTATGTTAGTAAATATAAGAAATTAGGGTCACTCAGCGTCTGATAGAGTTGGTCTCATAGTTGCATGCCTTATAATGTGGAAAATAATTTTTCAAAATCCAATCAAGTCAGTACTTAGGCATTTTCAAGGTCTGAGTATTGAACCTAGGGATTTCAAGACATAACTTTTGCAATTGATATCTATTTTTGGTAAACATATAGTCATTTTTTAGGTTTATAATAACTTTCAGATTGATTATTGGCATTTATAGGAGTCTTAGGTTTTTCAAAATTTAAGATTGCAAAACACTCACTTTGAAATTGATGCAGAGTGATATGATTGGGGTAGCATAGATCACATTGATGACCTACACACAACAAACAACCACTTTGTTTTAATTTTACTAGTTCATCATCCTTCCCTCATCTTTGATCACTTCCTACTCATCCCTCATTTTCCCTCATCACTCACTCATCAATTCTCGTTGTCCCTAATCACTCTCTCATTTACCCTCACTATCCCTAGTCATCTCTAATCACTCCCTTATCATCCATAATCACTCCTCTATTGACCCTCACTATCCCTCATCATCCCTAATCACTCCCTCCCTGTCATTCATCATCCCTAATCACTCTTTACTTATCCCTCATCATACCTAATCACTCTTTCCTCATCCCTCATCATACCTAATTGCTTCATCATCCCTAATCACTCCTTCATTGACCTTAATTTTCTCTCATCATGTCTAATCACTTAGGCTTATCATTCCTAATCACTCCATTGATTATCACCATCCCTCATCATCCCTGATCACTCACTTCTCATCCCTCATAATGCCTAATCAATCTTTCTTCATCCCTCATAATCACTAATCACTCTTTCATTGACCCTCACCATCCTTCATCACTCTGTCATTGACTCTCACCATCCCTAATCACGCCCTCATCATTTGGCATAATTTTATACTCTAAATATATATTTGATTCCAATCAAATGTTGTTTAATCTATTACAATAGAAATTAACTCTTTTCTAGGACTTGTGTTGTCGATACCCATTTGTGATAGTCAATTTTATTACTAAATGAATTGGATGATCTTCCAAATTTACAGTCAAGTAACATAAGTATTAACACAAAATAGAGTCTAAATTTTACTTAATCGAATTATATTTGTTGTGTAGTTAACTAAATAAAACTTTATTTGGTTCTACCTTTGGTAATTTGGTTCAAAAGATAAAAAATTAAACACAAATCTCTTGTATAATTTTCTAATTATGAGAAGATTTGAATCAAATGCAAAGTTATTTAGTGTTTCCCATTCCTGTATGACATTAATCTTGGTTAGGTTCACACATGCACTCCTTGTGTGTGTAATGTGACCCAGCTATTTTCTCTTACATAAAAAATGAACATTTATTCATGTTATCACAAAAATATGTTTCTGCAAAATGTGAAACACTAGTTCAGCATGGTGTAGATGTTCACGCCATGTTTTTTAAGGATTAAGATGTCGTCAAGATAGGTTAAAAAAATGGCATAGGTAAAGGGCCTGAGGATATCATTCAACATCTTGAAATGACTGAATTCGTTATATGAGTTAACTCAAAAGGCATAACCAACTACTCAATCAATCCTTTGTTTGTAAGACTACATTCTAAATGTCTAGAGGTTTAAGATGAATATGATGATACCCAAACTTAAGATCAATTTTACAAAAGACTTCTACACCATGTATATGGCAGAAAAATGCCTTAATATTTAAATGAGGATAATAGTTCTTCAGGTTAATCTTGTTAAGATTTTTTTGATTGATTCACAACTTTGGTACAAACATAATTCAATTTCTGTAAGATAATGATTTGGGCATGATGTGTCCATTATCCATGATTTCATGGATCTACCACTTGATCTATTCATTCTTTAGAAAAGGTATGTTGTATAAATAGGTTTGAGGTAGAGGTAGTTAAGGGATTAAATCAATAGTATTGTTTAGTGTATAATATGTAGGAACTTATTTAGTTGGCTGAAATATATCCTTGTATTCATTTAGTTTATGGTTCAATTATTTTTTCTTTGTTATTTTTGGATAAACCACACTATAATATGGTGACATAAGGATGTCATTAATTATTTACTTCTTACCATTAAGAGTATACTTCCTACTATAACTGACAATATTCTTGCACTTCCTGGCACTAATGACTAAAATCTTATGAATGAATTATGGCATATGGTATTTCAGATCATGACAATCTATCACAAAATTTCAAGGATTTAATTCATAGACTACATTTCAATGGTAAACACATGGTTGAACACATGTAAAACATCAAACACCTATAATGTTGAGATGTCACAAAGGATTGCATATTTAAAATTTTTGATTTTGTACACCAATTGACACTACTAGGTGATCAATTTCTCCAGGCCTACACTAGACCATACACTAGTGTATGGTTATGGTTGATGTATAAATTTCAAGTTAAATTTTTGAAAATATGATTTATGAGAAATTAAATTCTTCTAAATTCCATTAGAAATGATGAAGTGTATTATCTCACCATTGATCCACATTTGATAATGAACAATATTTTTAATTTATATAATTTCTTGTTGGGGGAAGTAAATATATTTTTAGTACTAACCATAGCATTGGGTTCATAATCTATTATCTACTTAAATTTTTATATTACTAGATAATGTGTACCCACTTCTCGAGATGTGCAAGTAGAGAGATCATAGTGTGACACTCTTCGTTGGATTGAATATTGAAGTTATGAATTAAACACCCATTTTGAATCTTGGACTACATGTTCTAATCATTTGAAAATTATTTTCCACTCTCTGGTATGTTGACTCAATCAATATACATACATATATAAGGCTTTAAATATAATTATTTGGATCTTAAAATGTCTTAATATGGAAAATAATTGATTGGTTTTAGGAAATCACATGGATTGGTGATCCTTATATATTTACTACCCATTTTTGGTGTTGTGGGGGTTTTACTTGCTTCTCTTTTTCTGGCAGATTTTCAATTGTGAATTACATCATTTCTAATAGGCCCATATTTTTTCATAGGTGTTAAGTATTTATGTTTCAAATTTGCCTCCACATCATTTTGATCACTATGTCTTGTATTTTATGTTAGCACTCAACTCTTGACTTTTAAATCCTAACATTGTTAGACCACAACAAAATACCACCATCAATGTATTGGATGGAGTGATTAACGATGAGGGATGAAGAAGAATTGAATAGAGATGATGAGGGATGGTGAGAGTCAATGAGGGAGTGATTAAAGATAATGAGTGATGATGAGGATTAATGAGGGAGTGATTAGGGGAGATGAGGGATGAGGAATGAGTGACTAAAGATGATGAGGTATGATGAAGCAGTGATTAGGGATGATGAGGTGATGCAAGAGCATCACTACCCAATATAAATAGTGAGCTAGTTTATATGTTTTGAGTATTTAGAAGGTGGTCAAGGTCATAAGAATTCTATAGGAGTTTTTCTAAATTTCTTGTTTTGTGTCAATTTTGAATTAGAATTGTATTAGATTTTCCCACCAAATCTTTCATTTGAACTTTTCAACTTTCATAGAGACTTCAATATTGTTTCAAGAAGTCCAACATTGAATTTAGTGTGGTTATACTTTATTGAGGATTTTAGAATGTTAAAACACATATAAGTAAACTCATATTTGAGAAATATGTTAGCATTTGAGTTAATTGAGGATACTCTCAACATAGAAAATAAGTTAGAATTTAGTTGATGGTTATTTGGTAATAAGAGTCTTGTCCATATCTTATTTTGTATCTAGAGTTAGATTCAAGAGATTTGAATGGACTGGGATTTGAAAGGATGAATGTAAAGAACCTCAAACAAGTGAATAAAGAAATTTTTTTATCATTTGCAGAACAGAAAGCAAATAGACCCTACATCTTCTTGAATATGTGCAAAGATAGTTGACAATGTGCATGATCATGAAACATGATTAGTAACAAGTTATTTGTGATCTTCGTGTAAGTGGTAAGTTTAAAATACCTTTCCTTTGATGGTGATTATAACATTTGTCATTTGATTTTCAAATATTTTGAATTTGTAAATTACAAGTTGTATACCCTACACTTTTACAAACTATGCCTTGAAATCTAAGTAAAGGTCATAGTCTTGTGGAAGAGGGGATTCTAATTTATGGGATTTTGGAATGTGTGATTAATTAATAAATTGACATAAAAGTTTATTAATAGTATCAATATATTGTATGTTGTTGTTTTTCTAAGGACATTCTATCTTAAACAACACAACTGTGTCTTCTATGAGCAAAAGTTGAGTATACATCTGTGTGAGAACGTATATGTATGTATTAGATTGAACATTGAAATGTATATGTTGGTGAGTATATTATAATATGATCATGAAGTCTTATATTCTATCAATTATATTTCATATGTTTGGATGAGAAAAAAGGAAACTAACACAATGTTATAGTCATCAAGAAACTTAACACAGTCAAAGTGGTATCTCATGGAAATTGGTAAATTGAGTGTTATAGATGGAAGGCATTGATTTTTTAAAGTGTGTAAACATTATGTCAATTATTTTAAACATTCATGTTGATTTAATACCATTTTTTGAATGAATTAGATTAAATAACCTCTTCTCAGATTACTATAGACCTGTGACTAAGTACACAGTCTATTCAAATTTGGTTAAGTCTATATACTATAGCTTGAAAGGGAAATATAACACTTAAAAAATATGAATTGGGTCAAATAACATATAATCCAATATTCAAATTCATTATAAATACCTTTGGAAGATTAAAATATCATTTTGACCCTTCTCGGGTCTGTGAAACTACTCCTACCCTTGTATTAGGGTTTCTATTTTCAAAGTGAGTTTTTAGGAGTTATAACCATAAATAATTTATGAAATTTGGTGAAAAGTTCAATTTAAACATGCACAAATATAATATAGTGTTTTGAAGTTGTGTAAGAATGGATAAGTATGGATGGGGGAGGATTGTACGGTAGATGGGGCAGAAGGAAACCTAAAGACCTAATCTGAGAGAAGAAAGAGCCAAAATAAGTTATCCAATAGTTAATCCAAAGCTTGGAACTTTATGAATAAATGGGATATGTTATAGGGCATCCATAAATGAGGTATATTTGATGATTTGAGTCAGTAAAATAAGTTTCTATGATAGAGTAAGAGGTAATGTATTATATGAGGATTGTGTTAAGAAGTTAAGTAGTGTTGAGAAGAAGTTAGAGAGATTTCAAAGGAGTGGAAGGAATTTTTTTAGATCCTAATTAAAGCCTAAAAATAAAGAGACAAGAATTGATCCAAGTTGTTATAAATCATAAATACTAGTAAGGGGGATAGTCTCAAAGTAAGAGAGATTGAATCCATTGAGTAAGGAGAATAGAATGAAGAGTCTAGTGAGACCATAAAAAGAATGGTGGAGAATAAATGAAATGAATAAAATGCAGATGTGAATTTGAAATGTATTCAGGGTCCAAAGACAAAGATCAAGCAAGAAAAGCCAAACTAAAATCTAGGTGGATATTAGCAAAGATCTTGGATAAGTAGAGTATATAATAGGGATCTACATCATGAGGGATGGTGAGGTTCAATGAGGGAGTGGTTATAAATGATAATAAATGGTTAGGATCAATAAGGGAGGGATTAAATATGATGAGGAATGAGGAAGGAGTGATTAGGGATGATGAAATGGTGATTAGGGATGGTAAAGGCCAATGAGGGAGTGATTATGGATGATGAGGGATGGTGAGAGCTAATGAGGGAGTGATTAGGGATGATGAGGGAGTGATTAAATATGATGAGGGATGGTGAGGTTCAATGAGGCAATGATTAGGGATGAGGAGGGAAAAAAAGTGAGTTATTAGGGATGATGAGGCATAGTGAAGGTCAATGAGGGAGTAATCAAGTATCATGAGTGAGTGATTAGAGATGACTAGGGATAGTCAAGGTCAATGAGGGAGTGATTAGCGATAATGAAAAATGATGAGAGAGTGATTAGGGGTGATGAGGCATGAGTAAGAAGTGATCAAGGATGAGGGAAGGATGATGAACAAGTGAAATTAACACAAAGTGGTTGCTTGATGTGTTCAAGTCATCAATTTGACTTATGCTACCCCAATCACATCACTTTACATAAATTTCAAAGTGAGTGTTTTATAAACTTCAATTTTGACAAACTGAAGACTCCTAAAAATGACTATATGTTTACCAAAAATAAATATCAATTATAAAATTTATGTGCTAAAATCCCTAGGTTTAATACCTAGACCCTAAAAATGTGTAAGTACTAAACTGATTGGATTTTGAAAAACTATTTTTCACATCGTAAGGTGTGAAACTATGAGACCAACTCCATCAAATTCTGAGTTACCTTAATTTCTTATATTTACTAAAATAAATTTAAAGTATAAGAAAATAAATATAAACGTAAACTTATACTCAATATTTAGAGTAGTAAATATAAGCTTATGGCCAAAGCTGGCTTCACATGTAACTCCCACATGCTCATGGATATAGTTTTGGTCTTATAATAAAGTAATGTGTACATGGTATATAATGCATACACATAGTATAATACACTATATAATGTGTACATGTTATACAATGCTTATGCATTATTTGAATTTAAAATAATGCATACACATTATTTTCTTAATAATGCATACGTGTTATTGTTTTCTCAATAACGTGTATGCATTATTATTTTATTAATAATGTGTATGCATTATGGCTCGGTAATTATCAAGCCATAATTTAAAGAGCATGATCATGTTAATTAAATAACATGATTGCATTAATTAAATAAGGTGATCACATTATTTAATAATGCACAATCATATTACCTAAAATGTCCATGGAATTGTCCCCCAATTCCATGCACATACCCCTTGATAATATCTATGATAGATATATCTAAATGAGATGTCCATTTTGAATAATGTCCCATCTATGATAGCTTCTCTTAACATGTTCTGATGGGTTTTCTAGGAACATTTGTTAATAATGGTACAATGAGCGTGGAAGATTAAAACATGTTGCGATGTCTACCAGTACATCAATACTTATAAATATGGTTCGATGAATAAGTTCATAATTTAAAAGATTATGAAGTAAGAATAATATGTATTTTTTTGTAATAATTTATTTATAAGAACATTTATGGCAAAATATATGATATTTTCTATTGCAAATTTACTAATCTATTAGTTGTGTGGTTATCAAGATTGGAATATTATTATTTCTAGCTGAGGAGGACATAGTTTCCATCTTGGACAAAAGAAAGACCAAAAACTATGTGAAGATTGGATATCAACTAGACACATGCCATTGATCATTGGAAAAAAACTACCATCAATAGATATATTATAGACTTTGCTATATAAATATATCTAGCATTTGAATTAGTGTAGGACCTAACTATGAAAGGCATCTGATGAAATTTTCTCCAATGACTACTTACTTTTATAAATAAGTTGGTTATTAAAACGGCTAAGGTTCCTACCCCTACCAATAGGGATTAGTCACTTTAGGCATTATGGTGGTACATATGATGTAAGAGTGAATGATGAAGATATAACCAGAGGAACTTCAACCTAAAACTAGAATATGAAGGATGTAAAGAAGTAGAGTCAAAATAAAATTATCAGATTGGAAAGAAAGCTTTGATAATAAAGAAGGTGGAATAAATAGGATACCTAAAATGTATCTACAAATAGGATTAGGAGTAAAATAGAGGATGTAGAAGATAGGGAAGCCTAGAGAGAAGCTACACAATTTACATAAATTGGAGAATCCCAATGAATCTCCACTACTAATGGAAAAAAATAAGTTGTAAAAATATCGTTAAAACATTGTAATCCTAATCTAGGACTAAAACCATCTATGACCAACCCATAACATTTTCTTTATGATATCTAAGAGTCATATTCAATATATGTAACTCCTTATTACTTTTCAATTTCCTTTTCTTACTCACCACCATCTAATCACCTCCTTCCGTTGAATCAAGCAAGATAGGATTGGAGAGTTAGATAGCATCACCTAAATCATCATTCACCAACGAAACCTGGCTACCAAACCATTATCTTCTATATTGATCTACTTCATTATATGTTGATTATTAACACATTTGGTGAAGGTTGTTAATATTATTGAACATGTATTTCTATGTTCAGATTTAGATGACATGTCTATTATAATAAATTATTTAATAATTAACTAAGAAAAAATTAATTAAATATTATTGATGCATTTATTATATTTATATGTTCATTTTAATATTTAAATAAAATTACTTTAATTATTTTACGACACTTATTTATAAAGAATTTAATAGAGTTATTATTTAATTTGGTAGGCCAAAATTTTAAGATAGATGACCTTGAAAAAACTTCCGACCTTATTTAATTTTTAGATCAAAGTGTTCCGAAAAAACATCCAAACGTATTTAATTGTTAGATTATGGTTTTTTATTTAAGATGGGTATTTAAATATCACAAAACAAATCTGGGACAAATACATGTTTTCAAAACATTTCTGATGAGTTTTTTTATTTCATTAATTTTTGAAGTTGTTAAAATATCATTAGCATAGTATGCATTTTAACCAAATAAACTTAATATCAACTCTACGAGTGTCAACCAAGCAAAGTCAAATGTCAACTTTAGGTCTATTATGGTAGGTACTTATGGTCACAAATCTACTATGGAAATAAACTCATATGAATAACTACTATTTTTTGGGGGAAGTTTTTTCAAAGGAGTTTATTGTTTTTATTGCAGTAATTATTTTATAATTAGTTATCAATAATATTTAAAATATAATTAAATAAAATAAGAAGAACTTAAAATATTTTCTAAAGAGAAAATTATAAAAATGCAATATTTGTAAATGGGAAAACTGTCAAATAAATAAAACCCTAATAATGTTATAAGTTTTTACAATGATGAATATACAACTTCATAGCAAGAAAAAACTAAAAGAAAAGAAGAAGATGTCTAATCATTTTTTGAAAAAAAAAATCATAAATAAAAAAAAATCAATAAAATAACTAAAACATAATGATTAATAAAACCTTTCTCAAAATTACATTATAAATAAATTTAAAATTAAATTAAATAAATAATTTTTTTTTAAAAATTAAATAAAAATTTATAAATAATAAACATAATTTTTATATAAAATAGAATCTAGCTATATTTGCTACAAGAAAAATATTTACAACATGCTAAGTAATACGATATAAATTTCTTCCTCTTGAGTTTTTTTTGTCTCCAAAACAAGAAACCACACTATCATTAACCAAGAGAGAATTTGACTCAATGAAGGTGAATGGGAGTAAAAAAAATATATAAACACTAAAACAATTTCCCATCTGTGTAAACAATATATACAACAATTATTTTTATTGGTGGTATATAAAATTTATATTATGTTATTAATTTATAATATTTATTAGATTTATGATGAAATATTATGCATAAGATTTATATTATCTTATAATCAGATAAACATACACACAAATTTCAGAGTTAAAATCAATTTATCATGTTTATTAAATTTAAGATATATTGAAATATTATGTTGGAAAAAAAGTTGTATGTTTGTGTGATTGAGAATTTACACTTATTTCAACTTCGATACTTACCTCAAGAAAACGTTACTCATTAACTAGTCTAAAAGATCAATTTTTGATATAAACTAATATTACAAAGAGATTCTTGTATATTTAAATAAAATTAATTATTTAATACAAAATTTGATTATACGAATGATAAAAATGGACTTAATATATGATGTGTGTGTAGTTTTTGACTTTTGGAGTTAATGAAGATGCATACATAAATTTTCAGAATAATTGTTATTCAGAGTGATATTGTGTTTCATTTATATAAAATAAAATAATAAAACATAAAATAACTTTCAAATATATTTTTAAATATTTTTAGAATAATTTTAAATAATATATATTTAATAATTGGATTTAATTTTTTGTTGTAAATATGTTAAAATTTTTAGGGACCATATTGACATGTATATGAGTGATTTTAACTCATAATTTAATTAACAATGATATTTTAATACTATTTTTATAATTATCTATTAATATACATATATATAATCACACATATGATAAAATAAAAATGAGAATTAGAAAATAATTTACTGTATTACAACATGATTAAGTTAATACAATAAAAAAATAGATTATTATGTTGTGTATTTTCCAGAAAAAGTTTTGCATATAAAATTTCATCAACCATGTATTATTTTATGTAATCTATTTCATATTTTTTTAGCTTAAATATTTTACTACTATAACTTCTCTCATTTTAATTTATTTAACCTTTTTTCTTTTAATTGTTTGCCATTTCTTTTTGTATAAAAATATGTTTATATAAATAGATTTATTTCATTATTATATTTTTATGTTCATATATAAAAAGGAAAGAGTCCCCCTTTCAAAAAAAACATTTTAAATTTATTACAAATAAATAATTAAAAATTCTAACTTTTATTACTTGAAAATAAATACAACTACAATATTTACGAATTTAGCACATGATTGTCTAAAGCTCATATGACTTACAATATTTGTGACATTTTTTTCACTTTTTCATTTGTACATCTGTAGATTATGGCTACTAGCTTAGTTGACATGTAACATTAATAGTATCGAAATACTTAATTAGCCTTCTCCATACATCAAGGTTCTAATGAGAGAGTGTGTAGATAATTACTAAGTACAAATTTTGTTAGTAAAACATTTAAAATAGTTAAAATGTATGATTTGATATATATTTTTAAAAAACATACATTAAAAAAAGAGTTTGTGTAATCCTTAAAATATTATAAAATAGGAAATGTCCAATCACTCAACATTGTATGGGTGGGGTTGTCCAACCTATCTTTCCAATCTCTTAATACAAACCAAACAAGTGTCAAAAGTGGAGCTAATGGTTCAAGGAAAAATAAGATAAAATCAAAATATAATCCAAAAACCATGAGTATGAAATTATACAAAAATCACCTTGATACAAAAGAATAATGATTTATAAAAGAACATATCGATATCTAAAACAAAAATGATTATGCTAAAAATTAAATATATACAATCACTAAATGTGTCTAAGCATTACTAGTACTATCCTGTATGATTTTCATATTTTATTTCTTGACGTGAGTAATAAAATATATATTTTAAAATATATCAAATGATTCTACATAAATAAAGATCTTTAAAAAATATAAACAAGATAAATACTTTATCTTATTCTCATTTATATAAATAGTAACTTTAATATCAATTTACTTTTTATATTCAAATATACATAATAACTGATCTATCATATACGATTTAAATTATCACAATTTTAATTTATTTAGATCATATAATCCAAAACAAATAAAAATAATAACCAAGTATCTATAACATTAAATAATATAACATAAAGAACCATATAGAAGTGCAACTATTTGAAACGCTCAAACCTTTTAAATGGTTCATTGCATACAACTATATTCTTTAAAGCGTTGTTTAGAACGTGTTCTGAAATATATTTACCTTAGATTTTTGTAATGGTGTTAGGAATCCATGTTATGATACATGGAAAATTGATGTGTCCATAAAGGTAATGGTTTATATGACAAATTAATAAGAACAACACTCGATCAATAATGTCTTTTAGCCAAAGTTTCACTAGTCGACAAAGAAAAAGATTAGTATGTAAGTGAATAACCGGGGAGTAGATCCACTAATTTTGCTTTTAAATTTACGATTAAAACAAAAATGTTACACCTATACGATAGATATGAATATCATTATCCTATTATGTATTTCATGTCCATAATTCTGAAGTAAAAAATAATCTTCCATCCATTATTGACTTCATTAGCATCTACGGTTGTTCAAATATCACTAGCCGAAACTTAAAGTCAAGTCTATAACTTTGTGGGGAAAAAGTCTTCATCTATTATTCTTCATTAAAACATAATGTCGTTCCATAAATTTGAAGGATAAATTAATCTGAACATTCGTTGACAATTTGGAACGCCATAATTCGGGTTGGAGGCATGAAAAGAAGAGTCTAGGGTACTAGTTTCTAGCTTAAAAAATAAAATCAAAGTCAATATGTTCTCCATTATCTATCTCTTAAGAATAAATTTAACTCTTAATTCGTGGCTTTAGTTTAAGATCAATTTTTTTCACATATTGAGTTAAGAAATTTATGCCTTGTTTATAAATTCATTATTTTCAAAAAGATTTGAAAATTAGTGTTACTAAGAAAAGAAATATAAAAAGTATGTAAGACTAAAGATTTTATATTTTTACAATTTATAAAAATCAAATTTAATTTTTTTTTATAATTTTGTGTTTTTATTTTTAGCTTGATGTTTTAGATCACCAATCATAATGTTTTATTAAGAAAAAGAAACATTTAAATCATTGAACTGAAAATAAGAACACAATATTTTTAAAAGAACTTTAAATCTAATTGATATATAAAATATTTTAATATATTAAATGCATAGATAAGTTGATTACATTCATTGTTCAATTTTAAAAAATTATTAAGTATGTAAATCAATAAATTTTCACTCGAGAATTTTATCAGAGTTAATTTGATTCTATCATAATACAAAACATTGAGTTAATTTGGTTCTATCATAATACGATAGTTTAAGGGGAAAACTTATTCAAATCCAACTCTTTCTTGAATAATTTCATCATCCAGTTGTCTAAAGAAAAGTAAATTAACAAATTCATCTTTACGATAATTTGTATGTTTATGTAGATACTTAAAAATACGTTTAATGTATATATTAGTTAGCTAATTCCTTATTTCTAGTGTACTTTAGTTTTTTATTAATAGGAAAGTGTGGTTTTCAAATGAAGGGCCGTACTCTTTACAAAAGAGAAAAAGATAAGATAATAAATCCCAATGAATCTCCTTTACCAGAAGAAAAAATAAAGTGCAAAAATGTCATTAGAACACTGCAACCCTACTCTAGAACTAAAACCATTTATGAGTCACCCATAACATTTTCCTTATGATATTTAAGACTCATATTCAACATATGTAACTCCTTATTACCTTTCCCTTTTATTTGCTTACTTACCACCATCCAATCACCTCCTTCCTCTAAATGAAACAAGATAAGATTGGAGTGTTCAATAGCATCACTTAAACAATCATTCAACAAAAAAACCTTGGCTACCAAACCATTATCTTCTATATCAGTCTACTTAATTATCTGTTGATTATTAGTACATTTGGTGAAGGTTGTTAATATTATTGGGAATATCTTTACGTGTTTAGATTTAGGTGACATGTTTATTATAATGAATTACTTAATCATTAACCAGGACATAATCAATCAGGGATTGTCAGTGTATCTATCATATTTATATAGTCATTTTAATATTTAAGTAAGATTAATTTAACTATTTTACTTCACTTATTTATAATTCATTTATCCATATTATATTTTAAGATGAACCAACATTATATATAGTCCTTTGGGTTTTCATATATATTATAACTACTTTTTTTTCAAGAAATTTTGTAGGAGTTCATTGATTTCATTAAAGGAATTATTCTAGAATCATCCATCAATAACATTTAAAATACAACGAAATAGAACAAGAAATTAAAATATTTTTCCAAGAGAAAATCATAAAAAAATATAATATTTGTAAATGGGGAAATTGTCAAATAGAGAAAACTCTTACAATATTATAAACCTTCACAATAATAAATATGCAAATACATAACAAAAAAAAAAAATTAAGAGAAAAAAATAAAAATAACTAATCATTAAAAAAAATACAACTATAATAAAAATTATTAATAAAATAACTAAAATATAATTATTAATAAAACCTTTCCAAAAACTACACTATAAATAAATATAAAAATAATTTTTAAAAACATTAAATAAAAATTAAATAATAATAAACATGAATTTTCTTATAAAAATGAAATCTAATTATATTTGTTACAAGAAAAATATGTACAACATGATAGGTACTACAACATAAATTTCCTCCTCTTTAGAATTTTTTCTCTCTCCAAAACAAGAAACCACACTATCATTAACGAAGAGAGAATTTGACTCATGATGGGAGGAAAAAAATATAAATAATAAAACACTTTTCCATTTTCATAAAAAAAATATACCACCATTTTTTTTACTGGTGGTGTATAAGATTTATATTATGTTATGATTAGACAAATATACACGAACTTTAAAAATTAAAATTAATTTAACATATTTATTAGATTTATGATATATTGAAATGTTGTGTAAAATTTATATTATATTATTATTATATAAACACAAATTTCAAAATTAAAATCAATTTATCGTGTTTATTAAATTTATGATATATTGAAATGTTATGTTGGTAAAAAGGAGTGTATGCTTGTATGATTGAGAATTCACATTCATTTTTACCTCAATACTTGCCTCGAGATAAATTTATTCATTAATTAGTTTAAAAGATCAATTTTTGATATAATATAACATTACAAAGAGATTCTTATATATTTAAATAAAATTAATTATTTAATATAAATTTTGATTACATGGATGATAAAAATGGACCTTATATTAGGTAGAAGAAAAAATAATAATAAATTGGAGTTAATGAAGATGCATGTATATATTTTATGTATATATTTTCAGAATAAATATTATTCAAAATGATATTGTGTTTCATTTATATAAAATAAAATCATAAAATATAAAATAATTTATTTTTCTATTGCAAATATATTAGAAATTTTGGACATCATATTAGCATGTATTTAGGTAATTTTAATTTATAATTTAGTTAATAATGATATTTTAATATTATTTTATAATTACTTTTTAATGTACATATATACAATCATACATATAATAAAAGAAATATAAGAATTATAAAATAATTTATTGTATTGTTAAATGATTAAGTTAATATAATAATAAATTATTATGTTGTGTATTTTTCAAAAAAAAAAATCATGTAAAATTTCATCTACGATATATTATATTTAATTTTTTTTTCCTTAAATATTTTAATAATACAACTTCTCTCATTTTAATTTATTGAACATATTTTCTTTTAATTGTCTGCCATTTCCTTTTGTAAAAAAATATGTTTATACAAATAGATTTCTTTCATCATTATATTTGTATGTTCATATATAAAAAGGAAAGGGGACCGCCTTTCAAAAACTTTAGTTTAAATTTATTAGAAATAAATAATTGAAAATTCTAATTTTTATTAACTGAAAATAAATAAAACTATAATATTTATGAGTTGATCACATGCTTATCTAAAAACCATATGACCTACGAGATTTGTGACATTTTATAAAATGACCAATAGGTTAAGATTGTAGGATTACTAGTAGGATTAAAATAGAGGATTTAGAAGATAAGGGAGTCTAGAGAGAAGCTACACAATTTACATAAAAGGGAGAATCCCAATGAATCTTCTCTACCAATGGAAAAAACAAGTTGTAGAAATGTCGTTAAAACACTATAACCCTAATCTAGGACTAAAACCATCTATGACCCACACATAAAAATTTCCTTATGAGATCTAAGAGTCATATTCAACATATGTAACTCCATATTACCTTTCCATTTCCTTTTATTACTCACCACCATCCAATCACCTCCTTCCTTTGAATCAAGCAAGATAGGATTGGAGAGTTAGATAGCATCACCTGAATCATCATTTAACAACCAAACCCTAGCTACCAAACCATTATCTTCTATATCGGTCTACTTCATTATATATTGATTATTAACACATTTGGTGAAGGTTGTTAATATTATTAGACATGTGTTTCTATGTTCAAATTTAGATGGCATGTCTATTATAATAAATTATTTAATCATTAATCAAGACAAAATTAATTAGACATTATTGATGCATTTATTATATGTAGATGTTCATTTTAATATTTAAATAAAATTAATTTAATTATTTTATGACACTTATTTATAAAGAATTTAATATAGGTATTATTCAATACGGTAGGCCAAAATTTTAAGATAAATGCCCTTGAAAAAACTTCCAACCTTATTAAGTTTTAGATCAAAGTTCTCCCTTTAAAAAACATCCAAACTTATTTAATTGTTAGATTATGGTTTTTTATTTAAGGTGGGTATTTAAAGATCACAAAACAAATCTGGAACAAATACATGTTTTCAAAACATTTCTGATGAGTTTTTTTCATTTCATTAATTTTTGAAATTGTTAAAATATCATTACCCTAGCATGTATGTTAACCAAATAAACTTAATATGAACTTTATGAATGTCAACCAACCAAAGTCAAATGTCAACTTTATGTCTATTATGGTGGGTACTTATGATCGCAAATTTATTATGGAAATAAACTCATATGAATAACTATTATTTTTTTGTGGGGGGGAGGGGGCGGGGGCGGGGGGCAAGTTTTTTAAGGAGTTCATTGATTTTATTGAAGGAATTATTTTAGAATTGTTTATTAGTAATATTTAAAAATAAAATTAAATAGAATAAGAAGTTAAAATATTTTTTAAAGAGAAAATTACAAATATTGCATATTTGTAAATGGGAAAATCATCAAATGGACAAAAATTTGATAATGTTATAAGTTTTTACAATAATGAATAGAAAAATGCATAGCAAGACAAAGCTAAGGGAAAAGAAGAAGAATGCCTAATAATTTTTTGAAAAAAGATATAAATACTTAACACTTTTCCATCAATGTAAAAAATATATACAACAATTATTTTTACTAGTAGTATATAAAGTTTATATTATGTTATTAATTTATAATATTTATTAGATTTGTGATGAAATGTTGTGTATAAGATTTATATTATCTTATAATCAGATAAATATACACATAAACACCAAAGTTAAAATCAATTTAACATATTTATTAAATTTAAGATATATTGAAATATTAAGTTGGAAAAAAAGAGTGTATGTTTCTGTGATTGAGAATTCACACTTATTTCAACCTCGATATTTGCCTCAAGAAAATGTTACTCATTAACTAGTTTAAAAGATCAATTTTAAATATGAAGTAATATTACAAAGAGATTATTATATATTTAAATAAAAGTAATTATTTAATATAAATTTTGATTACACCGATAATATAAATGGACCCATATTAGATAAATGTCAAAAATATTTATATATAGTTTTTTATTTTTGGAGTTAATGAAGATGCATACATAAATTTTCAGAATAAATTTTATTTAGAATGATATTGTGTTTCATTTATATAAAATAAAATAATAAAACATAAAATAATTTTCAAATATATTTTTTAATATTTTTAAAATAATTTTGAGTAATATATCTTTAATAACTGAATTTATTTTTTTGTTATAAATGTGTTAAAATTTTTGGGGATCATATTAACATGTATTTGAGTGATTTTAACTCATAATTTAGTTAACAATAGTATTTTAATCTTATTTTTATAATTATCTATATATATAATTATACATATAATAAAATAAAAATTAAAATTAAAAAATAATTTATCGTATTATAAAATGATTAAGTTACTACAATAACAAAACATATTATTATGTTGTCTATTTTCCAGAAAAAGTTTTGCATATAAAATTTCATTTGCCATGTATTATTGTATGTAATCTCTCATTTTAATTAATTGAACCTTTTTCTTTTAATTGTTTGCCATTTCCTTTTGTATAAAAATTTGTTTATATAATGAAATTTATTTCATTATTATATTTTTATGTTCATAAATAAAAAGGAAAGGGTCCTTTTTTCAAAAAAATTATTTTAAATTTATTAAAAATAAATAGTTAAAAATTCTAACTTTCTTTAGTTGAAAATAAATAAAGCTACAATACTTATGAATTGAGCACATGCTCATTTAAAGCTCATATGACTTACGAGATTTGTGACATTTTTTTCACTTTATCATTTGTGCATCCGTAGATTTTGGCTACTAGCTTAGTTGACATGTAACATTAATAGTATCTAACTACTTACTTAGCCTTCTCCATACATTAGGGTTCTAACGAGAGGGTGTGTAGATAATTAATAAGTACAAATTTTGTTAGTAAAACATTTAAAATAGTTAAAATGCCTAATTTGATATATAATTTTAAAAAATATATATTAGAAAAAGAGTGTTAGTGTATTCAATAATGCATACATTGTTATTGTAATCCTTAAAATATTATAAAATAGAAAATGTTCAACCACTCAACATGGTATGGGTGGGGTTGTCCAACCTATCTTTCCAATCCCTTTTTACAAACCAAACAAGTGTCAAAAGTGGAGCTAGTGGTTCAAGGAAAAATAAGATAAAATCTAAATATAATCCAAAAACCAAGAGTATAAAATTATACAAAAATCATCTTGATACGAAAAAATAATGATTTATGAAAGAAAATATCGATATATGAAATAAAAATGATTATGCTAGAAATTGAATATATACAATCACTAAATGTGTCTGAGCATTACTAGTACTATTCTACAAGATTTTCATACTCTATTTCTTGACGTGAGTAATAAAATATATTTTTTAAAACATATCAAATAATTATACATAAATAAAAATCTTTAAAAAATATAAACAAGATAAATACTTTGTCTTTTTCTCATTTATAACTTTAATATCAATTTACTTTTTACATTCAAAAATACATAAATATACAATTTAAATTATCACAATTTTAATTTATTCAGATCATATAATCCAAAACAAATTAAAATAGTAACGAAATGTCTATAACATTAAATGATATAAGATAAAGAACCATATAGAAATGCAACTATTTGAAACCTTTTAAATGGTTCATTGCATACAACTATATTATTTAAAGCATTGTTTAGAACGTGTTCTGAAATATGTTTACTTTAGATTTTTGTAATAGTGTTAGGAATCCATGTTATGATACATGGAAATTTGATGTGTCCATAAAGGTAATGGTTTATATGATAAATTAATAAGAACAACACTTGATCAATAATCTCTTTTAGCCAAAGTTTCACTAGTCGACAAAGAAAAAGATTAGTAAGTGAATAACTGGGGAATAGATCCACTAATTTTGCTGTTAAATTTACGATTGAAACAAAAATGTTACACCTTTATATTGTTATTGGAGTTGGTCCAAAGTGTTTTTCATAGTATAATTAAGATATATATGAATATTTATTAACATTTTATTTTATATTTTAAATTCTATTTATATTATTAGATTTATTTTACGTAGTGGATTAGTCATATTTTTATGTTCATTTTTAAATCATATTATGATTTATTATTATGATTATATTTTTGTGATGTATTGATATTGATATATATTTTAATAAATTTTTTTTTGTTATAAATTTAAATTTAATTATATTTTTATTCTTTTAAACTAAATAAAATAGAAATTTTTTTTTATCAAACTTGCTACCTTGTTCTTTTTTGACAAGAAAAAATATTTATATTTCAATGACATTTGTGTTTATAGATTTTACTAATATTAAAATAATTATCATTCACTTTTTATTTATGTTATATTTTATTATACATCTTGGGGATTAAATCTATTTGGGAGCTAGACCTATATAGTAATTTTAGATCCTATTTTTAGAATGTTGTGGTTAATATGAATTAATTTTTATTTTTTTTGTTGATCTAGATAGTGAAATTGTGTATTTTTATATGCTAGATGTGTCATTTTACCATGTAAAATATTGTTGTTGTTGTTGTTGTTCTTATTATAGAATATTCAAATAAACAAAGGTAATAAGTTAATGACTAGATCTAACATAGGAAGACTTTTACAATACATCAAAAGTAAATATATATTTTTATAATTATTCATACATATTTTTAAAAAAATTATATATTTTGAAATTTCATAAATAAAAATTTAATAAAAAAAACTTTTATTTAATAAATTATGTAATTATTTTAGTCTAGTCAGAAATAAAAAAATTTATTATAATTTTTTATTATAAAAAAATTAGACAAATAAATACCTTTCAATATAAAATTAAGACCAATCTTTTAAATTTAATTACTTAATTAAAAATACTATTAAATTAAAAAGGCATTATTAATCATTATGGTTCATTATAATAAAAAGTGTTGTCTCCTACTTCAATTAAATCCCTGAAACATTTGTTTTTGAAATGGATTGTTCCTGCATTTCTCTTGTTCACCTATTTCATCAACAACTCACAATTTCATAAAAATAGTTCCTACACTCAATATGTATTAATACTTATAAGAAATATAAAATTTCATTTAATTCATGTCTCTCTTTTGAATACAATTGTTTAGTATTATTTTAAAATGTATGTAATATTAAAGATTTTAAATTTTTACAGTTTATAAAAATTAAATTTAAAGTTTTTATAATTATTTTGTTTTTATTTTTAACTCGATGTTCTAGATCATCGTAATATTTTATCAGGAAAAAGAAACTTTTAAATCATTAAATTGAAAATAAGAACAAAATATTTAAAAAAAAAATTTATATCTAATTGATATATAAGATATTTAAATATATTAAATTCATAGATAATTTGATTAGATTCATCTTTAAATTTTAAAAAGTTATAAAGTATATAAGTCAATAAATTTTTACTCGATAATTTTATCAGAGTTAATTTGATCCTATCATAATACAACACATTGAGTTATTTTGGTTCTATCATAATATGATAGTTTAAGAAGAAAACTTATTCAAATACAACTCTTTCTTGAATAATATCATCATCCCATTGTTTAAATAAAATTAAACTAACAAATCCATCTTTAAGATAATTTGTATGTTTATGTAGATACTTAAAAATATGCCCAATGTATATATTAGTTAGCTAATTTCCTATTTCTAGTGTACTTTATTTTTTTATTAATGGGGAAGTGTGGTTTTTAAATGAAGGGCCCTACTCTTTACAAAAGTGAAAAATATAAGATAATAAATCCCAATGAATCTCCTTTATCAGCAGAAAAAATAAACTTCAAAAAATTCATTAAAACACTACAACCCTACTTTAAAACTAAAACCATCTTTGACTCACCCATAGCATTTTCTTTATGAGATCTAAGACTCATATTCAACATATGTAACTCCTTATTACCTTTCCCTTTTATTTGCTTACTTAACACCATCCAACCACCTCCTTCCTTTGAATCAAGCAAGATAAGATTGGAGTGTTCAATAGCATCACCTAAATCATCATTCAACAACAAAACCCTAGCTACCAAACCATTATCTTCTATATCAGTCTACTTCATTATCTATTAATTATTAGTACATTTGGTGAATGTTGTTAATATTATTGAGCATATCTTTCCATGTCCATATTTAGGTGACATGTTTATTATAATGAATTATTTAATCATTAACCAGGACATAATTAATTAGGTATTGTCAGTGTATTTATTATATTTACATGGTCATTTTAATATTTAAGTAAAATTAATTTAATTATTTTACTACATTTATTTATAATCCATTTATCCATATTATATTTTAAGATGAACCAACATTATATATAGTTCTTTGGGTTTTCATATATATTATAACTACTTTTTTTTCAGGACGTTTTTTCAGAATTCATTGATTTCATTAAAGGAATTATTTTAGAATCATCCATCAATAAAATTTAAAATGCAATGAAATATAATAATAAATTAAAATATTTTTCCAAAAGAAAATCATGAAAAAATATAATATTTGTGAATGAAGAAATTGTCAAATCGAAAAAAACCTTACAATATTATAAACCTTCACAATAATAAATATGCAAATACATAACAAGAAGAAACCAAGAAAGAAAAAGAAAAAGAAAAATAACTAATCATTCAAAAAAAAAAAGACAACTATGAAAAAATATTATTAATAAAATAATTAACATATAATTATTGATAAAACCTTTTCAAAAATTAAATTATAAATAAATTTAAAACTAAATTAAATAAATATAAAAATAATTTTTAAAAACATTAAATAAAAATTTAATAATAATAAACGTGAATTTTCTTTAAAAAATGAAATCTAATTATATTTGTTACAAGAAAAATATTTACAGCATGATAGGTACCACAATATAAATTTCCTCTTCTTCAGAATTTTTTCTCTCTCTCCAAAATAAGAAACCACACTATCATTAACGAAGAGAGAATTTGACTTGGGATGGGAGGAAAAAAATATAAATAATAAAACACTTTTCCATTTGCATTAAAAAAATATACAGCAATTCTTTTACCGGTGATGTATAAGATTTATATTATGTTATGATTAGACAAATATACACACAAACTTCAGAATTAAAATCAATTTATCATATTTATTAGAATTAATATCAATTTATCATATTTATTAGATTTATGATATATTGAAATGTTGTGTGTAAAACTTATATTACCATCATATATATACAAATTTCAAAACTAAAATCAATTTATTATGTTTACTAAATTTATGAATATGTTATGTTGGGAAAAAGGAGTGTATGTTGGTATGATTGAGAATTCACATTTATTTTTATTTCAATACTTGCTTCGAGATAAAGTTATTCATTAACTAATTTAAAAGATCAATTTTTGATATAAACCAACATTACAAAGAGATGCTTATATATTTAAATAAAATTAATTATTTAATATAAATTTTAATTATATGGATGATAGAAATGAACTTTATATTAGATAATGTGAAAAATTAAATTTAGAGTTAATGAAGATGAATGTATATATATTCAAAATAAATATTATCCGGAATGATATTGTGTTTAATTTATATAAAATCATAAAATATAAAATAATTTTTAATTATATCTTTTAATAATTTTAAGTAATATATTTTTAATAATTTGATTTAATTTTTTATTTTAAATGTATTAGAAATTTTGGGAATCATATTGGCATGTATTTAGGTAGTTTTAACTTATAATTTAGTTAATAATGATATTTTAATATTATTTTTATAATCACACATACAATAAAAGAAAATTTATTATATTATAAGATGATTAAGTTATATAATTAAAAAAAAAAATTATTATGTTGAGTATTTTTCAAAAAAAAAATTACGTGAAATTCCGTCTACCATATATTATTGTATGTATTCCATTTCATACTTTTTTAGCTGAAATATTTTACTAATATAACTTCTCAAATTTTAATTTGTTGAACATATTTTCTTTTAATTGTCTACCATTTCTTTTTGTATAAAAATATGTTTATATAAACATATTTCTTTTATAATTATATTTGTATGTTCATATATTAAAAAGAAACCCCGTTTCAAAAACTTTATTTTAAATTTATTAAAAATAAATAATTAAATATTTTATTTTTTATTAATTGAAAATAAATAAAACTATAATATTTATGAGTTGAGAAAATGCTCATCTAAAGCCCATATAATTATAAATTTAACGAAGAGAGAATTTGACTTAGGATGGGAGGGAAAATAAATAAATAATAAAACAATTTTTCATTTGCATTAAGAAAAATGTACAGCATCTCTTTTACTGGTGATGTATAAAATTTATATTATATTATGATTAAATAAATATACACACAAATTTTCAAAATTTATCATATTTATTAGATTTATAATATATTAAAATGTTGTGTGTAATATTTATATATATATATATATATATATATATATATATATATATATATATATATATATATATATATCGTGTTTACTAAATTTATGATATATTGAAATGTTATATTGGAAAAAGAGTCTTTGTTTGCATGATTGAGAGTTCACATTTATTTTAACCTCAATACTTGCCTCAAGAAAAATTTATTCATTAAGTAGTTTAAAAAATCAATTTTTGATATAGTATGATATTACAAAGAGATTTCTATATATTTAAATAAAATTAATTATTTAATATAAATTTTGATTACATGGATGATAGAAATGGACCTTATATTAGATAAATGAAAAAAAAATGAATTTTGGAGTTAATGAAGATGCATGTATATATTTTCGGAATAAATATTATTCAGAATGATATTGTGTTTCATTTATATAGAATAATATCATAAGATATAAAATAATTTTTAAATAATTTTAAATAATATATTTTTAATAATTTGATTTAATTTTTTATTGTAAATATATTAGAAATTTTGGGAATCATATTGACATGTATTTAGGTAGTTTTAACTTATAATTTAATTAATAATGATATTTTAATATTATTTTTATAATTACTTATTGATGTACACATATGTAATCATATATTCATAAAAGAAATATAAAAATTATAAAATAATTTATTGTATTGTAAGATGATTAAGTTAATTTAATAATAAAAAATAATAATTATATTGTATATTTTTTAAAAAAGAAATTAGGAGAAATTTTGTCTATAATTTATTATTGTATGTATTCTATTTCATATTTTTTTAATTTAAATATTTTACCAATATAACTTCTCCTTTCAAAAACTTTATTTTAAATTTATTAAAAATAAATAATTAAAGATTCTAATTTTTATTAATTGAAAATAAATAAAACTATAATATTTATGAGTTGAGCACATGCTCATCTAAAGCCCATATAATTATAAATTTAATGAAGAGAGAATTTGACTCAGGATGGGAGGGAAAATAAATAAATAATAAAACACTTTTTCATTTGCATAAAAAATAATATACAACATCTCTTTTACTGGTGGTGTATAAAATTTATATTATATTATGATTAAATAAATATACACACAAACTTTAAAAATTTATCATATTTATTATATTTATAATATATTGAAATGTTGTGTAAAATTTATATTATATTATATATATACAAATTTTACAATTAAAATCAATTCATCATGTTTACTAAATTTATGACATATTGAAATGTTATACTGGAAAAAGAGTGTCTGTTTGTATGATTGAGATTTCACATTTATTTTAACCTCAATATTTGCCTCGAGTTTATTCATTAAGTAGTTTAAAAAATCAATTTTTGATATAGTATGATATTACAAAGAGATTTCTATATATTTAAATAAAATTAATTATTTAATATAAATTTTGATTACATGGATGATAGAAATGGACCTTATATTAGATAAATGAAAAAAAATGAATTTTGGAGTAAATGAAGATGCATGTATATATTTTTAGAATAAATATTATTCAGAATGATATTGTGTTTCATTTATATAAAATAATATCATAAGATATAAAATAATTTTTAAATAATTTTAAATAATATATTTTTAATAATTTGATTTAATTTTTTATTGTAAATGTATTAGAAATTTTGGGAATCATATTGACATGTATTTAGGTAGTTTTAACTTATAATTTAATTAATAATGATATTTTAATATTATTTTTATAATTACTTATTAATGTACACATATGTAATCATATATACAATAAAAGAAATATAAAAATTATAAAATAATTTATTGTATTGTAAGATGATTAAGTTAATTTAATAATAAAAAATAATATTTATATTGTATATTTTTTTTTTTAAAAAAAATCAAGAGAAATTTTGTCTATGATGTATTATTGTATGTATTCTATTTCATATTTTTTAGTTTAAATATTTTACCAATATAACTTCTCTCATTTTAATTTATTGAACATATTTTCTTTTAATTGTCTGCTATTTCCTTTTGTAAAAAAATATGTTTATATAAATAGATTTCTTTCATCATTATATTTGTATGTTCATATATAAAAAGGAAAGGGGACCTCCTTTCAAAAACTTTATTTTAAATTTATTAAAAATAAATAATTGAAAATTATAATTTTTATTAATTGAAAATAAATAAAATTATAATATTTAGGAGTTGAGCACATGCTCATTTAAATTTCATATGGTTTACGAGATTTGTGACATTTTATAAAATTACTAATATGTTAAGATTTTGAACAATAACTTGTATTGATTCATATTTAATGATTTGAAATAATTATAAACCCAAACCATACTTAAATACGCCTAAACTTAGAAATTAGAGTCTACATGCAAACATTTAAATAAAAAAAACTAAAATCTAAAAAAAAGTATATTTTTAGCAACTGTTATTTATAGTAAGTTTTTCATGCAAATACATGTGGCTCTAAAAATTTATCGAAATAACTTAAATACTAAAATGAGCCTATGGGATGAAATTCAATTAAAATTGACTTCTGATTCTAAAAATATATAATTTTTAAAAATATAAAATTCTTGAAAAAATTATTAAACGTTAATTTCAAACCCTCATATGATCACGTTTGGCCTCTATAAAATATTGAAATAAAATCTAAATGGATAGAGGTGCTTAGGGTAGAATCAAACTTTTTGATACAATAATTTTGGCACATGGAAGATCTCAAATGGAGTTATGGGTCAAAATTTATGGCTTTTGGAAGGTTGGCCAATTTTTTATGCATCATTCACTTCTGGTTGAAAACAACTCAACTCCTGCGAGTTGCCTTGATTGCAATACTACCATTTTTCCTTGTCAATCTTCTTCATCTCCCATTCTATAATCCAAGTGTTGTCTTCTTTTTGCAATCCTTCCTACTACACCAAATACCTATTATAATTCTCTTACCTTGTGCTCACTATCTTCATATCCAAAACCTACACTATTTTTTCTTTCTTCTTCTTTGGAACTTGTTGCTCCCAATTTATTTATTGATCTTCATCATCTTCCCCATATTATTCATGGAATTCATATAAATCCAAAACATAAAATGCTAGAGATATATCAAAATTCTATGGTAAATTTACCTTATAGGCATTATCATTGATTTTCTTCACAATTTTGCATGGTCCAATTTTATTGTACTTCAACTTATTATGTGTGCCTTTTAGAAATCTCTCTTTCTTCAAGTAAACCATTACCAACTCTACTTCTTCAAATATTTTAGATCTTCTTCTGACATCTTCTACTACTTTATATTTCTCATTAATTTCCTGTAACTTTTTTCTTACTCCTTATAACTGATGTATATGCTCTCCAAACACTTTTACATCATCACTAATTTGATCTATAATTATAAATTGTACCAAATCTAAAATACCCATAAGATTTCTCTCATAAACAATTTTAAAAGGTAACTTTTTTGTTGATCTATTCACCGTACTCTTATATGCAAACTCAAGGTGTAGTAAATCCAAGTCCCATTGCTTGGGCTTCTCTCCCACTATGCATCTCAATAAAAAATTTAAACTCATATTCACAACTTCTATTTGTCCATCTATTTGTGGGTTATATGCACTACTGAATTTTAGTTTAATACCCATCTTCTTCCACATACTCCTCCAAAAATGACTTTAAAATTTCATATCCCTATCTAAATTAATAGTTTTTGAAACATTATGCAATCTCACAATATCCATAAAAAATAATTTTGTAATTCCAGTGGCATCATTAGTTTTCTTACATAAAATTAAATGAACTATTTTCAAAAATCTATCTATAGTAGAAAAAATTAAATCATTACCTCTCTATGTGTTTGGCAATCCCAACATAAATTCCATACTCAATTTTTCCATGGTCCTCTTGGAACCAGTAATGACATGTATAGTCTAGCATTTCATGCATGTCCTTTAGCCACATGACATATTCTTTACTTTGAAACATACCTTGTCACATCTCTATTCATCTTTGACCAAAAATACTTTTTCTCCATCAAAGCTATTGTCTTTGTCTTACCAAAATGTCCAATGAAACCACCACTATGTAATTCACTTATTATATTGTCTCTTAGAGACACAATTGGAATGCATAATTATTTCCATTTGAAGATATAACCTTCTTGTATAAGATACTCATTATGAATAACATATGTTCCACCTATTAATGAATTCTTGCACTGCTCAACTACCTTACTAAAATATGGATCAGTATCATATAATTCTTTAATAGCTTCAATCCAACTACTTTAATCACCACAGTAGTTGATAATGCTACCCTCCTACTCAACGCATGAACTTCTTGATTTTTTCCTGATTTATATCTCAACACAAAAGTATAACTCTGCAAGAAATAAACCCACTTTGCATGCCTACTATTCAACTTATTTTATATATTCACATACTTCAAAGCCTCGTGATCTGTAAATAGGATAAAATCCTTAGGCAATAGGTAATGCGTCCAATGTCTTAATACTTTTACAATTGTATAAAGTTCAACATTATAACTAGAATGCTTTGTCCTTACCTCGTTCAATTATTTACTAAAATATGCTATTGACTTTCCCTCTTGACTCAACACAGCACCAATTTCTATAAATGAAACATCACAATCAACCTCAAACACTTTTTTAAAATTTTACAATGTTAAAATTATTCTTTTTGTAATCTTCTTCAAAATTTTAAAACTTTTTATGGCTACCCGAGTCCATGCAAATTCCTTCCCTCTCATGCAATCTATTTTTGGTGCCACAATACTACTAAAAATTTTAGTAAATTTTCTGTAAAAAGTTGTTAAACCATGAAAACTTCTTACCTTTGTTATATTTCATAGAATAGGCCACTCAAAAATTACCTTTATCTTTTCTTCATCTATTTTCACACCATTTTCTAAAACTACAAATCCCAAAAATACCAAACTATTTTGCATAAACCTGCACTTCTTCAAATTTGCATACAAATTTCTTTGTCTTAACAAATCCATTACCATTCTTAAATGTTGTTAGTGTTCTTATTTAGTCTTAATATATAGCGAAATATCATCTAAATAAATAACTAAAAACCTACCAATATATTCTCGTAGCACTATATTCATCACCCTCATAAATATGCTAGGTGCATTAGATAATCTGAATGGCATCACCATCCACTCATACAAGTCATCTATAGTCTTGAATGTAGTTTTCCTCTCATCTCTTTATTGAATTTGAATCTAATTGTAACCACTCCTTAGATCAATCTTGGTAAAATATTTTTCTCCTACAAGCACATCCATCATATCATCTAAACAAGGTATAAGAAAGCTATACTTTATTAGAATTTTATTAATTTCTCTACTATCCACACAAATTCTCCATCTTCCATATTTCTTTGGAGTTAGTAATGTTGGTGTTGTACATGGACTGATACTCTCCATGATCACTTTCTTTCTTAGCAATTTAGTAATCTATTTATTTAATTATTCAAGTTCTATTAAACTCATTCTATAAGTTGTCTGATTGGGTAGAGCTGATTTTGAAATCAAATTAATGTGATGTTGAATATCTCTCTTTAGTGATAAAACATATGGTAACTCATCAAGCATAACATCAATATATTCTTTCAACACTCTTGCCGATTTTTTTGGTATTGGCACCTTTCTATTTTTTCATTCTTTGCTACTAATGCATAAAAACAACTTGCTACCTTCATATTTTGGATAAATTATTTAGTAGAGAACAAGCTTTCTATCTTCTCTTACTCTTTAAGAGGTAACAAAACTACCTTTGTACCACTTTTTCAAAAAGTGTATGTGTTCTTTGCTCCATCATGAACTACTTTCTTGTCAAATTGTCACAATATCCCTAATAACACATAACATGCATCCATCAAAATAACATTACACCATATTTCATTATTATAAATTTTTCCTATAAAAAACTTGATTAAGCACCTTTTATCTACTAAAACCTCATTCCCTTTCTTAAACCCTAAAATTCAATAAGGGTTAGGATGCTTTTCACATTTCAGATTTAGTTTTTCAATCATTTCTTAAGAAACCATATTTTCACAACTACCACCATCTATAATTACTTTGCATAATCCATAGGAGTAAATTTCTCTCTCAGCTTCTCTTTCATCTTTTATAATGAATTAATCTTCTCTTTACTTTTCTCTATCTCTTTTTCTATAGGTGATCCCACCAAATCATTGCATGACCTTTCAATGTTTTGCATGCAAACTTTACCTTTTTATCTTCTCTCATAGTCTTCCACTCAAAGAACTTATCCATGCTATTCATCTAATCTATCAACTCCTCTGATTTTAAACTACTTATATAATCTGAAACATCAACCTTTATTCCTTCATTTCTTCCTTCTAAAGCTATAACCATCCTCTCTTCCATCGATGGTGGTTGCTCTTTTTATTCCTCTTCTTGTTGAACTTTTTCATCACGATCTGTGTCTTCCTCATCACCACATTGTCTTCTCTACTGATTAGTGATAAATTCTATTAATTGTTGAACTTTCCTCTACATATCTTATATAGTTTAGTTCATATGTGCAATACTTCCTCATCTTCTCACCATTCTTTAGTCTTCTAAGATTTAAACTTGCTCTGATACCAGATGATGAACCTAAATACTATCAAGAACAACAAAATTATCAATAAGCCAAGATTATGAACATTAACTTGTATTGATTTGTATTGAATGACTTTAAATAATTATAAAATCAAACCATGCTTTAATAATTCTAAACTTATAAATTAGAGTTTACGTACAAAATTAAATAAAAACTAAAATCTAGAAAAAAAACATCTATTTTTAACATCTACTATTTATAGTAAGTTTCACATTCAAGTGTACGCAGCTCTAAAATTTTCAAAAAATAACCTAAATATTAAAATTAGCCTATGGAATTAAATTCAACTGAAGTTGACTTCTGATTCTAAAAATATACAATTTTTAAAAATAGAATTTTTTTGAAAAAATCATCAAATGTTAATTTTGGACCCTCAAATGATTACATTTGGCCTTTGAAAAATATTGACATCAAATCTAAGTAGATAGAGGTTCTTAGGGCAGAATCAATTTTTTTGATATAGTCATTTTGGCACATAGAAGAGCTCAAACAAAGTTACAGGTCAAAAGTTATGGCCTCCATAAGATTGGTATATTTTTTTTGCATCATTTTTTCACTTCTTCATTTGGGTATCTACAAATTGTGGCTACTAGCTTGGTTGACATGTAACATTAATAGTATCTAACTACTTAATTAACCTTCTCCATGCATTAGAGTTATAATGAGAGGGTGTGTATATAATTAATAACTATAAATTTAGTTAGTAAAACATTTAAAATAGTTAAGATGCACAATTCTAATATATAATTTTTTTAAAACATACATTAAAAAAATAGTTTTAGCATATTCAATAATGTATCCTATTTTTATAAATATTAATATATATTGAGTGCAGAAAATATTTTTCTAAAATTGTGATTAGTTCATGAAATAGGTGAACAAGAGCAATGCAGGAGCTTAGGATAACAGTATAAAGTTATAACATTTTATTTTCATTTATAAAATTTAACAGCAAAATTAATGGGTCTACTCCTTGTTTATTCACTTACTAATCTTTTTCTTTGTCGACTAGTGAAACTTTTGTTAAAAGACATTATACTAGCAATTGCCCCCATGGTGCAAGAAAAGTTGGAGGTTAGATAAAATTTGTTCATATTAATAAATGATAAAGTAATTTATTTTTTTTACTATGTATTTATATTTGTTTTTCACTACCTTGTAGATTTTTTTGATTTTAAGTTGCATAATTAAGTTAAAATTTTATTTGATTGCCTTTGTATAAATATTATCTAATATTTATTACAATTTTTATATACATTGAAAATTTATTATTATATGGATATGTGTGGATGTCAACACCCTATCTAGATAGATATGGCAACGGGAGAGGGTGATAATGAACCACTCAACTGTTGGGGGATATATTTAGTCTAGGTGGATATATTTAACAAATGTATAAAATAACATAAGGAATTCATTAGTTTCTAAGACTCTCTGTTCAACACATTCATCTAATAGGTTATGATTAATACTCTTCATACTGTTGTGGATAATATTTTGGCATATTCTTCCATATGGGTTAAAGTATTTTATGTTCTTGCACTAATGACTGAAATCTTATGAACTAACTATGGTATATAGTATTTCAAATCATGACAATCTATCACAAAATTTTAATGATTTACTTCATAAACTAAATTTGAATGGTAAATACATGGTTGACCACATGTAAAACATCACACACCTATAATGTTGAGATGTCACAAAGGAATGCATATTTAATTTTTTTGATTTTTTACACCAATTGACACTAGTAGGTGATCAAATTCTCAAGGCCTACAATAGATTGCACAATAGCGTATGGTTATGGATGATGTATAAATTTCAAGTTCAATTTTTGAAAATATGCTTTAGGAGAAATTAAATTATTCTAACTTCCATTAGAAATGATGAAGTGTCTTGTCTCACCATTGATCTACATTTGATAATGCACAATATTTTTAATTCATATAACTTCTTATTGGGGAAAATAGAGATATTTTTAGTATTGACCATATCATTACATTTATAATCTATTATCTACTTATTTTTTTATAGTGCTAGATAACCTGTACCCACTTCTTGAGATGTGCAAGTAGAGAGCTCATAGTGGGACACTCTTCATTGGATTGTGTATTGAAGTTATGAATTAAGCACTAGTTTAGAATCTTGGACTACTTGTTCTAATCATTTGAAAATTATTTTCTACTCTCTGGTATGATGACTCAATAAATATACATAAAAATAGAAGGCCTTAAATATAATTATTTGGATCATAGAATGTCTTAATATGGAAATCAATTGATTGGTTTTACAAAATTGCATAGTTTGGTGATCCTCATGTATTTACTACCCATTTTTGGTGTTATGGTGGTTTTACTTACTTCTCTTTTTCTAGCGGATTTTCAATTGTGAATTACATCATTTCTAATAGGGTCATATTTTTTCATAGGTGTTAAATATTTATGTTTTAAATTTTCCTCCACATCATTTTGATCACTATGTCTTATATTTTATGCTAGCCCTCAACTTTTCCTTTTTAAATCCTAACATTGTTAAACCACAACAAAATACCACCATCAAAGTATTAGATGGAGTGATTAATGATGAGGGATGATGAAGAATTGAATAGAGATGATGAGGGAGTAAATATGGATGATGATGGATGATGAGAGTCAATGAGGGAGTTATTAGGGATGATGAGGGAATGATTAGGGATGATGAGTGATGGTGAGTATGAATGAGGGAGTGATTAGGGGAGATGAGGGATGAGGAATGAGTGATTAGAGATGATGAGGTATGATGAAGTAGTGATTAAGGATGATGAGGTGATGCAAGAGAATCAGTACCCAATATAAATAGTGATTTAGTTTACATGTTTTGAGTATTTAGAAGGTGTTCAAGGTCATAATAATTCTATAGGAGTCTTTCTAAGTTTTTAATTTTTTGTCAATTTTGAATTAGAACTGTATTGGACATTCCCACCAAATCTTTTATTTGAACTTTTAAACTTTCATAAAGACTTAAATATTGTTTCAAGAAGTCCAACATTGAATTTAGTGTGGTTATACTTTATCAAGGATTTTAGGATGTTACAACACATACACCTAAACTCATATTTGAGAAATATGTTAGCATTTGAGTTAACTGAGTTAATTGATGGTTATTTGGTAATAAGAGTATTGTCCATATCTTATTTTGTATCCATAGTTAGATTCAAGAGAGTTGGATGGGGTACAATTTGAAAGGATGAATGTAAAAAACCCCAAACAAGTTCATAAAGACAAGTTTTGATTATATGTACACAAGAATGCAAATAGACCCTACATCTTGAATATGTGCAAAGATAGTTGACAATGTACATGATCATGAAACATGATTAGTAACAAGTTATTTTTGATTTTGGTGTGAGTGGTAAGTTTAAAATAACTTTTATTTGATGGTGATTACATCATTTGTCATTTTAGTTTCAAATATTTTGAATGTTTAAATTACAAATTGTATACCCTATGCTTTTACAAATTGTGCCTTGAAATCTAAATAAAGTTTAGAGTCCTGTGGAAGAGGGGATTCTATTTCGTGGGATTTTGGAATGTATGATTAATTAGTAACTTTACATAACAATTTATTAATATTATTAAAATATTGTATGTTTTTATTTTGCTAAGGACATTCTATGTTAAACAACACACCATGTCTTCTATGAGCAAAAGTTCTAAGTATACATATCTCTGAGAAGGTATATGCATGTATTATAGTGAAATTACAAATGTATATATTGGTGAGTTGATTCTCATATGATCATGAAGTCTTATAATCTTTCAATTAGACTTCATATATTTGGATGCCCAAAAAGATAACTAACGTAGTGTTGTAGTCATCAAGAAACATAACACAATCAAAGTGGTATCTCATTGAAATTGGTAAATTGAGTGTTATCAGTGGAAGCATTGATTTTTAAAGTGTGTAAACATTTTTTAGAGGATTTTAAACCTTCATGTTGATTTAGAACCATTTTTGGAATGAATTATAATAAATAACCTCTTCTCAGATTACTATAGACCTGTGACTAAGTACACAGTCTATTCAAATTTGGTTAAGTATATATACTATAGATTAAAAAGGGAAATATAATGCTTGGAAAATGTTCATAGGGTCAAATCAGACCTAATCCAAAATTCAAATTCATTATAAATACCTTTGGAAGATTAAAATCTCATTTTGACCCTTCTCAGGGCTGTGAAACTAGTCCAAACCCTATATTAGGGTTTGTACTTTCAAATTGATTTTTTAGGAGTTGTAACTATCAATAATTCATGAAATTTGGTGAAAATTTTTAGTTCAACATAAAAAAATATAATATAGTGCTTTTAAGTTGTGTATGTATGGATAAGTATGGATGGGGGAGGAGTGTGTGGTAGACATGGTAAAAGGAAACCTAAAGACCTAATCTAAGAGTAGAAAGAGCCAAAAGAAGTTATAAAATAGTTGAACCAAAGCCTATAACTTTGTGAATAAATGGGATATGTTACATGGCATCCATAAATGAGGTTGATTTGATGATTTGAGTCCATACAAGAAGAGTCTATGACAAAGTAAGAGGTAGTGTTCTATATGAGGATTGTGTCGAGAAGTTAAGTAGGGTTGAGAAGAAGTTAGAGAGAACTCAAAAGAGTGGAAGGAATTTTTTCAAATCCCTATTAAATCCTAAAGAACCAGAGACAAGATTTAATCCAAGTTTTTATAAATCATAAAGACTGGTAAGGGGGATAGTCTCAAAGTAAGAGAGATTGAATCCATTGAGTAAGGAGAATAGAATGAAGAGTTTAGTGGGAACATACAAAAAATGGTGGGGAATAAATAAAATGAATAAAATTCAAATGTGAATTTAAAATGTATGCAGGGTCCAAAGATAAAGATCAATCAAGAAAAGCCAAAGCGAAAGCTAAGTGGATATTGGCAAAGAACTTGGATAAGAAGAGTATGAAATAGGGCTCTACATCATGAGGGATGGTGAGGGTCAATGAGGGAGTAATTATAAATGATGATAAATGGTTAGGGTCAATAAGGGATTGATTAAAGATGATGAGAAATGAGGAAGGAGTGATTAGGGATGATGAAGTGGCAATTAGGGATGGTGAGGGATGGTGAGAGCTAATGAGGGAGTGATTAGTGGTGATGAGGAAGTGATTCAAGATGATGAGGGATGGTGAGGTTAAATGAGGGAGTGATTAGGGATGAGGAGGGACAAGAGTGAGTTATTAGGGATGATGAAGCATAGTGAAGGTCAATGAGGGAGTAATCAGGGATCATGAAGGAGTGATTAGAGATGTCTAGGGATAGTGAGAGTCGATGAGGGAGTGATTAGGGATAATAAAAAATGATGAGAGAGTGATTAGGGGTGATGAAGCATGAGTAGGAAGTGATCAAGGATGAGGGAAGGATGATGAACAAGTGAAATTAACACAAAGTAGTTGTTTGATTTGTGCAAGTCATCAGTGTGACCTATGCTACCCAAATCACACCACTTTGCATCAATTTCAAAGTGAGTGGTTTGCAAACTTCAATTTTGACGAACCTAAGACTCCTAAAAATGTTAGGAATCAATATGAAAGGCACAAAAAACTAAAAATGACTATATGTTTACCAAAAATGAATATCAATTACAAAATTTATGTCCTGAAATCCTTAGGTTTAATACTTAAACCTTGAAAATGTGTAAGTACTAACTTGATTGGATTTTGAAAAACTATTTTCCACATTGTAAAGCATGCAACTGTGAGACCAACTCTATCAGATTTTGAGTGACCCTAATTTCTTATATTTACTAAAATAAATTTAAATTATAAGAAAATAAATATATACTTATAATTAACATTTAGAGTAGTAAATATAAGCTTATGGCCAAAGTTGGCTTCAAGTGTAACTCCCACATGCTCATGGAGACAGTTTTGGTCTTATAATAAAGTAACACTTACACATTATATAATGTGTATGCATATTATAATACACTATATAACACATACATGTTATACAATGATTATGCATTATTTCAATTTATAATAATGCATACACATTATTATTTTGTTAATAATACATACATGTTATACAATGATTATGCATTATTTCAATTTATAATAATGCATACACATTATTATTTTGTTAATAATACATACATGTTATTATTTTTTCAATAATATGTATGCTTTATTATTTTATCAATAATGTGTACGTATTATTGATAAATAATTATCCAGCCATAATTTAAATAACATGATCACATTAATTAAATAATGTGATTGCATTAATTAAATAAGATGATCACATTATTTAATAATGTGTGATCGCATTACCTAAAATGTCCATGGAATTATCCCCCAACTTCGTTCACATACCCCTTGATAATATCTATGATAGATATACTCAAATAAGATGTCCATTTTGAATAATGTCCCATTTGTGATAGCTTCTCTTAACATGTTCTGATGGGTTTTCCAAGTACCTTTGTTAACAATGGTATGGTGAGCGTGGATGATTAAAACATGTTGCAATGTCGACCAGTACATCAATACTTAGAAATATGGTTTGATGAACAAATTCATAATTTCACAGAGTATGAAGTAAGAATAATATGTAGTTTCGTGTAAGAATTTACTCATAATCACATTTATGGTGAAATATATGATATTTTATAGTGCAAATTTATTAATCTATTAGTTGTGTGGTTATCAAGGTTGGAATACTATTGTTTTCAACTGAGGAGGACATAATTTCCATCTTGGACAAAAGAAAGACCAGAAAATATGTGAAGATTAGATATCGACTAGACTCATGCAATAGATCATTGGAAAAAAATACCATCAATAGATATATTACAAACTTTGTTGTATAAGTATATCTAGCATTTGAAGTTGTGCAAGACCTAACTATGAAAGGCATCCAATGAAATTTTCTCCAATGACTACCTACTTTTATCAAGAAGTTGGTTATTAAAAATGCTATGGTGCCTACCCCTACCAATAGGGAGTAGTCACTTCAGGCATTATGGTGGTACGTATGATGTAAGAGTGAATGATGAAGATATAACCATAGGAACTTCAACCTAAAATTGGAATATGAAGGATGTAAAGAAGTAGAGTCAAAATAAAATTATCAGATTGGAAAGAAAGCTTTGATAATAAAGAAGGTGGAATAAATAGGATACCTAAAATGTAGCTACAAATAGGAGTAGGAGTAAAATAGAGGATATAGAAGATAGGGGAGCCTAGAGAGAAGCTACACAATTTACATAAATTGGAGAATCCCAATGAATTTCCTCTACCAATGGAAAAAATAAGTTGTATAAATATAGGTAAAACATGGTAACCCTAATCTACGACTAAAACCATCTATGACCCACCCATAACATTTTCATTATAATATCTAAGAGTCATATTTAACATATGTAACTCCTTATTACCTTTCCATTTCCTTTTCTTACTCACCACCATCTAATCACCTCCTTCCTTTGAATCAAACAAGATAGGATTATAGAGTATAATAAGATCACTTGAATCACCCTTCACCAATGACACCCTAGCTACCAAATCATTATCTTCTATATTTATCTACTTCATTATATGTTGATTATTAACACATTTAGTGAAGGTTGTTAATATTATTGAACATGTATTTTTATGTTCAAATTTAGATGATATGTTTATTATAATAAATTATTTAATCATTAACCAGTGAAAAATTAATTAAACATTATTGATACATTTATTATATTTACATGTTCATTTTAATATTTAAATAGCATTAATTTAATTATTTTATGACACTTATTTATAAAGAATTTAAGAGAGTCATTATTCAATGCGGTAGGCCAAAATTTTAAGATAGACGCCCTTGAAAATACATCCACCGTTATTTAAGTTTTAGATCAAAGTGTTCCCCAAAAAAACATCCAAACTTATTTAATTGTTATATTATGGTTTTTTTATTTAAAGTGGGTATTTAAAGATCACAAAACAAATCTGGGACAAACACATGTTTTCGAAACATTTTTGATGAGTTTTTTTATTTCATTAATTTTTGAAGTTGTTAAAATATCATTACCCTAGTATGTAGTTTAACCAAATAAACTTAATATCAACTCTATGAATGTCAACCAACCAAAGTCAAATGTCAACTTTATGTCTATTATGATGGGTATTTATGATCGTATTTTTTGGGAAGTTTTTTTTAAAGGAGTTCATTAATTTTATTGAAAGAATTATTTTAGAATTATCTATCAATAATATTTAAAATATAATTAAATAGAATAAAAAAGGTTAAAATATTTTTTAAATGAAAAATTATAAAGATGTCATATTTGTAAATGAGAAAATTGTTAAATGGAGAAAAAACTGATAATATTATAAGCCTTTACAATGATGAACAGACAAGTGCATAGTAGGAAAAAACTTAGATAAAAAGAAGAAGATGTCTAATCATTTTTTTTTTTAAAACAATCATGAAAAAAAAATTAATAAAATAACTAAAACATAATAATTAATAAAACTTTTACCAAAATTATATTATAAATAAATTTAAAATTGAATTAAACAAATATAAAAATATTTTTTTAAAATTAAATAAAAATTTAAAAATAATAAACATGAATTTCCTATAAAATAGAATCTAGCTATATTTGCTACAAGAAAAATATTTACAACATGCTAAGTAATACAATATAAATTTCTTCCTTTTGATTTTTTTGTTCTCCAAAACAAGAAGCCACACTATCATTAACCAAGAGAGAATTTGACTCAATGCACTTTCATTAACCAAGAGAGAATTTGACTCAATGAAGGTGGATCGGAGTTAAAAATATATAAATACTAAAAAACTTTTCCATATGTGTAAAAAATATATACAACAATTATTTTTATTGGTGGTATATAAAATTTATATTATGTTATTAATTTATAATATTTATTAGATTTATGATGAAATTTTGAGTATAAGATTTATATTATCTTATAATCAGATAAATATACACACAAACTCCAAAATTAAAATCAATTTATCATGTTTATTAAATTTAAGATATATTGAAATATTATGTTGGGAAAAAAAGTGTATGTTTGTGTGATTAAGAATTCACACTTATTTAAACCTCGATACTTGCCTAAAAAAAATGTTACTCATTAACTAGTCTAAAAGATCAATTTTTGATATAAACTAATATTACAAAGAGATTTTTATATATTTAAATAAAATTAATTATTTAATATAAATTTTCATTATACGATGATAGAAATGGACCCCATATATATATATATATATATATATATATATATATATATATATATATATATGAAAATAATTTATTGTATTACAAAATAATTAAGTTAATACAATAACAAAACAGATTATTATGTTGTGTATTTTCCAAAAAAAAGTTTTGCATATAAAATTTCATGTAGCATGTATTATTTTAAGTAATCTATTTCATATTTTTTTAGCTTAAATATTTTACTAGTAAAACTTCTCTCATTTTAATTTATTGAACCTTTTTTCTTTTAATTGTTTGCCATTTATTTTTGTATAAAAATATGTTTATATATACAGATATATTTCATTATTATATTTTTATGTTTATATATAAAAAGGAAAGGGTCCTCCCTTCAAAATCTTTATTTTAAATTTATTAAAAAAAATAATTGAAAATTCTAACTTTTATTAGTTGAAAATAGTAAAACTACAATATTTATGAATTGAGCACATGTTCATCTAAAGCCCATATTACTTACGAGATTTGTGACATTTTTTTCACTTTTTCATTTGTGCATATGTAGATTGTGGCTACTAGCTTAGTTGACATGTAACATTAATAATATCTAGAGGGTGTGTAGATAATTAATAAGTACAAATTTTGTTAGTAAAACATTTAAAGTAGTTAAAATGCATAATTTGATATATTTTTTTAAAAAAACATATATTAAAAAAAGAGTTCTAGTGTATTTAATAATGTATATATTGTTACTGTAATCTTTAAAATATTGTAAAATAGGAAATGTTCAACCACTCAACATGGTATGGGTGAGGTTGTCCAACCTATCTTTCCAATCCCTTTTTACAAACCAAATAAGTGTCAAAAGTGGAGCTAGTGGTTCAAAGAAAAATAAGATAAAATCAAAATATAATCCAAAAACCAGGAGTATAAAATTATACAAAAATCATCTTGATACAAAAGAATAATGGTTTATGAAAGAACATATCAATATCTGAAACAAAAATGATTATGCTAAAAATTGAATATATACAATTACTAAATGTGTCTGAGCATTACTAATACTATTCTGCAAGATTTTCATACTTTATTTCTTAACATAAATAATAAAATATATTTTTTAAAATATATCAAATGATTATACATATATAGAGATCTTTAAAAAATATAAACAAAATAAATACTTCATCTTCTTCTCAAATAGTAATTTTGATATCAGTTTACTTTTTACATTTAAACATACATAATAATTGATTTATCATATACGATTTAAATTATCACAATTTTAATTTATTTAGATCATATATTCCAAAAGAAATTAAAATAGTAACCAAATATTTATAACATTAAATGATATAAGATAAAGAACCATATAGAAGTGCAACTATTTGAAGCCGCTCAAACCTTTTTAAAGATTCATTGTATACAACTATATTCTTTAAAGCATTGTTCAGAACGTGTTCTGAAATATGATTTAAATTTTTGTAATGGTGTTAGGAATCCATGCTATGATACATGGAAAATTGATGTGTCCATAAAGATATTGGTTTATATGACAAATTAATAAGAACAACACTCAATCAATGATGTCTTTTAGCCGAAGTTTCACTAGTCGACAAAGAAAAAGATTAGTATGTAAGTGAATAACCGGGGAGTAGATCCACTAATTTTGCTGTTAAATTTACGATTGAAACAAAAATGTTACACCTTTATATTGTTATTGGAGTTGGTCCAAAGTGTTTTTCATAGTATAATTAAGATAGATATGAATATTTATTAACATTTTATCTTTATATTTTAAATTCTATTTATATTATTAAATTTTGGAGATTTATTTAACGTAGTGGATTAGTCATATTATTATGTTCATATTTAAATGATATTATGATTTATTATTATGATTATATAATTGTGATCTATTGATATTAATATATATTTTAATAATTATTTTCTGTTATAAATTTAAGTTTAATTATATTCATGTTCTTTTAAATTAAATAAAATAGAAAAAAATATATCAAACTTGCTATCTTGTTTTTGGTTTTTTTTTTACATGAAAAAATATTTATATTTTAATGATATTTGTGTTTATAGATTTTATTAATATTAAAATAATTATCATTCACTTTTTATTTATGTTGTATTTTATTATATATTTTGGGGATTAAATTTATTCGGGCATTAGATTTATGTAGTATTTTTAGATTTTTTTTTGTAACTTGTGGTTAATACGAATCATTTTTTTAATTTTTTTCGCTGATCTAGATAGTGAAATTGTGTATTTTATATGTTAGATGTGTCATTTTACATGGTAAAATGGTGTTTGTGTAAGGATATTATTATTATTATTATTATTATTATTATTATTATTATTATTATTAAAGGTAATATGTTAATGATGTGGATGTAACATGGAAAGATTTATACAATACATCAAAGAGTAAATATATATTTTTATAATTATTTATAAATATTTCTAAAAAAATTTATATATTTTGAAATTTTATAAATAAAAATTTGATGAAAAAAACTTTTATTTAATAAACTATGCAATTAATTTAGTCTTGTCGATTGAAATAGAATTTTTTTTTATAATTTTTCATTATAAAAGAATTAGACGAAAAAATATCCTTCAATATAAAACTAAGACCAATCTTTCAAATTTAATCACTTAATAAAAAATATTATTAAATTAAAAAGGCATTATTAATCATTATGGTTCATTATGATGAAAAGTGTTGTCTCCTACTTCTATTAAATACCTTAAACCATATATATATATATATATAATTTTTTATTATTTATTTATATAAATGGATTGGTACTGCATTGCTCCTGTTCACCAACTCACAATTTCAGAAAAATATATCCTGCACTCAATATATATTTAATAATTATAAGAATATAAAATTTCGTTTAATTCATGTGTCTCTTTTGAATACAACTGTTTAGTATTAATGTTTTCTTATAAGCAGAGATATAAAGATTGGAGAGAAAATCTAATTAACAGAAAACAAAGTCAATATAACAAATGAACTAAAAATCACCCAGGAGAAATTGAAGCAGTTGAAGGAACTGCAGCCACACTTGGATAAGGCGAAATATGAATTAACACATGTCAAAAGTGAAGGCTCCAAAGGGATAATGACTATGAATCAAGTCTAAAAACAAAGATAAATCTTTAAATAAATTTATTTATCAGTTCAAAGCTAGCAAAGGTGGATACTAAATTTTTCTACTTGGATGGCTATTTCTATTGCCTTATTTGCATGGAACCATTCACGTGCTCTAAATTTGAGGAGCATAATATGGGGTATGTTGCATCCTCATTCAAGTCAATTCGTTTATGTTTTGAAGTGGGTTCGGAACAATAATTTAACTAAAACTCTCTGGCATGTGGGCACTTTTTTGGTAGGGCATGTATAAAGAAAAAGATTACACGTCACAATTTTGATTATCATCTAAAATAGGAAATTATTATTTTCGATCGATAAACTGAGTTAAAATAGTGTACATTGATTAAGTTACTAATTTTATTATTTTGAAAATGTCAACAATGTCCATTATACTATAAAATGACAATCTTAGAAGACATACGAAATCACTAGATGTAATATATACCTGAGTGTGATGAAAGGATTGAATAGGTAAATTACTCTTGTTATTAAGTTGTAAAAGTAGAATAATAACATATATTTTACTTTTATTTATTTATTTTTGGAATTGAAATATTGAAATAAACAATTATTTTTAGCATAACATATTTTTTCCTTTTATGTTTTATTATTTGAATTTTAATACTTAATATATAGTTAATTATACATTTAATATTTTGGTTTCTAATATTTAATATATTTAATTAATTAAAGATCTAATGTTTTCACTATCAATATGATGAGAGATTTTTAGTAAAACTATTTGAACAATATTTTTAATTCTATTTTGTGACCAGTTATAAAAACATGAAAAAGTAGTGAATATTGATTGTAAATTAAATTATTTTTAAAGATTGTAGGTAACGTAAAAGTCAATGTCTATATTGTTTAATTTTCTATATTATATTATTTTTTATTAATTCTTTTTAATACATATTATTTTTGAATAAAAAAATTAAAATAATATATATATATATATATATATATATATATATATATATATATATATAACGGAAAAATTTAATTCAAAAATATTTTTAAAAATATTAAACGATGTTAAAAATTTTAATTATTTAAATAAAATATTTAAACATTTTTTTAAATATATTATTTTAATAGTTTTACACAAGCCACCCCCACTTTCTTCAAAATATAAAAAATGTTTTTTTTTGTTGGAATACCTATCCTCCTGTCCTTATCGTTATCCATGTCCCTGTCCTTATTTTAGACACTAGACTTGTCATTACAATCACTATTTATACCACTTATTACTATATTTATTATATAAATTGAAATTGAAAAAAAAATCCACAAGAGGATCTACTGGATACAGGGGACAAAGTACAATGTTATAAAAGAATTATCTTAAAAGGTTTTGTAATGAAATTACTTATCTTGAAGGTGGTTGTTATTAGTCTCAAAGGTAGATTTATGAATCTATTTAACATTAATTTGGAATTAGTATTGAATGTATTGACTAATCAAATTATATTGATTAGTGTGACAAAAAAATATAATATTTTTGTAAATTAAATAAGCAATTTTTTAGTGTACTACATAAAATAATGATACTTCGTGTAAGTTGATTGATTAAATTTTTTTATGTTATTATTCATTTCACTTATATTAAAACTTGTCATTTACTTTACAACAAATTTTACAAGATAATTTACACAATTCAAATTTGATTTATTTTACATTATTATATTTTCCATTATTCTCTCAACCTTCCATACTCCGATAAAGACTTGACGCTGGCAACCTTATTTAAGGATTAAATCATAATTTCTTGTTTAAAGTGGATATTTATGATCACAAATCAACTACATGTTTTTAGAAGGTATATGATGAGGACAGACTTCATTAACTTTTTTTAGTTGTTCAAATATCATTATCCTATTATGTATTTCATGTCCATAATTCTGAAGTAAAAAATAGTCTTCCATCCATTATTGACTTCATTAGCTTCTACGGTTGTTCAAATATCACTAGCCGAAACTTAGTCAAGTCTATAACTTTGGGGGAAAAATGTCTTAATCTATTATTCTTCATTAAAACATAATGTCGTTCCATAAATTTGAAGGATAAATTAATCTGAACATTCGTTGATAATTTGGAATGCCACATATTTCCAAGTGCACAACCCACAAGCTCGTGTTGGAGGCATGAAAAGAAGAGTCTAGGGTACTATTTTCTAGCTTTAAAAAAAGAAGTCAAAGTCAATATGGTCTCCATTATCTATCTCTTAAGAATAAATCTAACTCCTAATTCGTGGCTTTTATGCCTTGGTTTATAAATTCATTATTTTCAAAAAGATTTGAAAATTAGTGTTACAGAGAAATAAAATATAAAAAATATGTAAGACTAAAGATTTTATATTTGTGAAATTTGTAAAAATCAAATTTAAATTTTTTATAATTATTGTGTTTTTATTTTTAGCTTGATGTTCTAGATCACCAATCTTAATGTTTTATCAGTAAAAAAAAAACTTTTAAATCACTGAAGTGAAAATAAGAACACAATATTTTTAAAAAAAACTTAAAATCTAATTGATATATAAGATATTTTAATATATTAAATTCATAAATAAGTTGACTAGATTCATCCTTAAAATTTATAAAATTGTAAATTATATAAGTCAATAAATTTTCACTCAAGAATTTTATCAGAGTTAATTTGATTCTATCATAATACAACACATTGAGTTAATTTGGTTCTATCATAATACGATGGTGTAGAGGAAAAATTATTCAAATCGAACTCTTTCTTGAATAATATTATCATCCAGTTGTATAAAGAAAAGTAAACTAACAAATTCATCTTTAGGATAATTTGTATGTTTATGTAGATACTTAAAAATACGTCCAATGTATATATTAGTTAGCTAATTTCCTATTTTTAGTGTACTTTATTTTTTTATTAATAGTGAAGTGTGGTTTTCAAATGAAGAGACCTACTCTTTACAAAAGAGAAAAAAAGAAAATAATAAATCTCAATGAATCTCCTCTACCAATAAAAAAAATAAACTGTAAAATGTCATTAAAACACTGCAACCCTACTCTAGGACTAAAACCATCTATGACCCACCTATAACATTTTCCTTACAAGATCTAAGACTCATATTCAACATATGTAACTCATTATTACCTTTCCATTTCATTTCCTTACTCACCACCATCCAATCACCTCCTTCCTTTCAATCAAGCAAGATAAGATTGGAGTGTTCAATAGCATCACCTAAATCATCATTCAACAATGAAACCCTTGTTACCAAACCATTATCTTCTATATCAGTCTACTTCATTATCTGCTGATTATTAGCACATTTGGTGAAGGTTGTTAATATTATTGGGCATGTTTTTCCATGTCCAATTTTAGGTGACACATTTATTATAATGAATTGTTTAATCATTAACTAGGACATAATTAATTAGGCATTGTCAGTGTATCTAATATATTTAACATGTTCATTTTAATATTTAAGTAAAATTAATTTAATTATTTTACTGCACTTATTTATAGTTCATTTGTCCATATTATAGTTTAAGATGAACCAACATTATATATAGTCTTTTGGGTTTTCATATATATTATAACTACTTTTTCTTTTGGGAAATTTTTGTAAGATTTCATTGATTTCATTGAAAGAATTATTCTAGAATCGTCCATCAATAACATTTAAAATGCAATGAAATAGAATAAGAAGAAAATAAAATATTTTTCCAAAAGAAAATCATTAAAATACTATATTTTAAAATGGGAAAATTGTTAAATGGAAAAAAACCCAACAATATTATAAAACTTCACAATAATAAATATAAAAATACATAACCAAAAAAAACTAATCTTTTTTTTCTTAAATTAGACAACCATGAAAAAAAATTACTAATAAAATAATTAAAATATAATTATTAATAAAACCTTTTCAAAAGTTACATTATAAATAAATTTAAAATTAAATTAAATAAATACAAAAATATTTTTTAAAAACATTAAAAAAAAATTAATAATAATAAACATGAATTTTCTTATAAAAAATGAAATCTATTTATATTTGTTACAAGAAAAATATTTACAACGTGATAGGCACTACAATATAAATTTCCTCCTCTTTAGAATTTTTTTTCCTCCAAAACAAGAAACCACACTATCATTAACCAAGAGAGAATTTGACTCAATGATTAGATAAATATACATAATAAAATATAAATAATAAAACACTTTTGCATTTGTATAAAAAAATATACAGCAATTCTTTTACTGTGGTGTATAAGATTTATATTATTTTTTATTAGATAAATATACACACAAATTTGAAAATTAAAATTAATTTATCATATTTATTAAATTTGTGATATTTAAATGTTATATGTAAGATTTATATTATATTATGATAAGATAAATATATATACAAATTTCAAAATTAGAATCAATTTATTGTGTTTACTAAATTTATGATATATTGAAATGTTATGTTGGGAAAAAGGAGTATGTTTGTACGATTGAAAATTTACATTTATTTTAACCTCAATACTTGCCTCAAATAAAGTTATTCATTAACTAGTCTAAAAGATCAGTTTTTTCATATAAACTAACATTAGAAAGAGGTTTCCATATATTTAAATAAAATCAATTTTCTATTATAAATTTTGACTACGTGGATGATAAAAATGGACCTCATATTAGATAAATGCTGAAAAGGAAAAAAAAAAAAAAAAAATTGAATTTTGGAGTTAATGAAGATGCATGCATGAATTTTTAGAAGAAATGTTATTCGGAATGATATTGTGTTTCATTTACATAAAATAAAATCATAAAATATAAAATAACTTTTAAATATATTTTTAAATAATTTTAAGTAATATATTTTTAATAATTTAATTTAATTTTTTATTCTAAATGTATTAGAAATTTTGGAAACCATATTGGTATGTAATAGGTAGTTTAAACTTATAATTTAATTAACAATGATATTTTAATATTAATTTTATAATTAATTATTGATATACATATATAATCACACATACAATAAAAGAAATATAGAAATTAGAAATTAAATTATTATATTGTAAGATGATTAAGATAATATAATGATAAAAAATATTATTATGTTATGTATTTTTCAAAAAAAAAATCATCTAAAATTTCATCTATTATATATTATTATATTCCATTTTATATTTTTTTAGCTGAAATATTTTACTAATATAACTTTTCTCATTTTAATTTATTGAACATATTTTCTTTTAATTATCTGTCATTTTCTTTTGTATAAAAATATGTTTATATAAACAGATTCCTTTCATTATTATATTTGTATGTTCATATATAAAAAAGAAAGGGGACCTCCTTTCAGAAAAATTATTTTAAATTAATTAATAATAAATAATTGAAAACTCTAGTTTTTATTAATTGAAAATAAATAAAACTATATTATTTATGAATTGAGCACATGCTCATCTAAAGCTCATATGATCTATGAGATTTGTGACATTTTTACACTTTTTCATTTGGGCATCTGCAAATTGTAGCTATTAGCTTGGTTGACATGTAACATTAATAGTATCTAGCTACTTAATTAGCCTTTTCCATGCATCAGGGTTATAATGAGAAGGTGTGTATATAATTAATAAGTACAAATTTGGTTAGTAAAACATTTAAAATAATTAAGATGCATAATTCTAATATATAATTTTTTTTAAACATACATTAAAAAAATAGTTTTAATGTATTCAATAATATATGCAATATTATTGTAATCCTTGAAATATTAGAAAATAGGAAATGTTCTACCACTTAACATGGTATGAGTGGGGTTGTCCAACTTATCTTTCCAATCCCTTTTTACAAACCAAACAAGTGTCAAAAGTGGAACTAGGAGTTCAAGAAAAAATAAAATATAATCATAATATAATCATAAAACCAAGAGTATAAAATTATATAAAAATCATCTTGATACAAAAGAATATGATTTGTGAAAGATTATATTGACATCTAAAACAAAATTAATTATGCTGGAAATTGAACATATACAATCACTACATGTGTCTAAGCATTACTAGTACTGGTTTGAAATATTTTCATACTCTATTTATTAACATGAATGATAAAATATCTATTTCAAAACATATTAAGTCATTGTACATAAATAAAGATCTTAAAAAATATAAACAAAATAAATATCTTATTTTATTTTGATTTATATAAATAATAACTTCAATATCAATATATTTTTTACATTCAAATATACATAATAACTGATATATCATATACGATTTAAATTATCACAATTTTAATTTATTTAAATCATATAATCTAAACAAATTAAAGTAATAACCAAGTATCTATACCATTAAATGATATAAGATAAACAACCATATAGAAGTGAAACTATTTGAAACTGCTCAAACCTTTTAAATGGTTCGTTGCATATAACTATATTCTTTAAAGCATTGTTTAGAAAGTGTTCTGAAATAAGTTTACTTTAGTTTTTTTGTAATGGTGTTAGGAATCCATGTTATGATCATGGAAAGTTGATGTGTAATAAAGGTAATGGTTTATATGACAAATTAATCATAACAACACTCGATCAATAATGTCTTTTAGCAAAAGTTTCACTAGCGACAAAGAAAAATATTAGCAAGTGAATAAGACCTACATTACAGCTAGAGTACCCAACGTTTTTATTGTAGGCAGGTTATGTTTAAGTAGCTGCACATAAGAGTCTGAGTGCCACTAAAATATTCCACCGTAAAGTGAGTATTTACTACATATTTTTGTGAGTTTGTGACGAGAGAAAAATTGACACAGCTATTGTGGGAATAGAAATTATATTCTGAAAATGCTTGTATCAAATTAGACTTGTTTCTTCTTTTTGCTTGAGAAAATTAATTATTATATGGCTTCTCACTGGTGATTTGCTAACAAAAAGAAGACAAAGAAGTTTTTTCGGAGCTACAATCAATTAGTTTGTATAAAAACAAGCACGTACGACAGTTGAAGATAACATAATTATCAAAATATAAACAATTTAAAGCAATTATATTAGCATGATATGTAATATTCACATTTTGGTCAATTTGCAATGCGAAATCTCTATTTTGCACTGCATTTATTTTTTGAAACCTCAATTAATACCATTTTCCTCTATGGAAAAATACTCATATGGGCATAATTGAGTGGGGAAAGCTTTTATTACATACAGTGGCATGCATTCAAGGCACCGTTAATGATAAATCTTTGCAAAAATCCATCGGAGAAAGGTAGATTTAGACCTACAAATTCTTGAGGCCAAAGAAAATGGAAACCCATCAAAAGGAATATGTGGGGAATGAGATCTAATAATAAAAAAATAAACAAGTGCATTTTCAATGTGGGCATTATTTTTGTGTTACAACAGGTTATCTTGAATATTTCTATGTGTTTGTCACCTACTATAAATGGAGATATATCCAAAAGCAAGGTAGAGGAACATAGTTTTCCTCATTGCTTAATTAATATCTCCACGAACACATGGGGCTGCATCATCATTAGTTTGTAAATTTTATTTTAAGATCATATTTAGAGGAGGGCTTCACTTAAAGGCAAGAGCACATCGGAGACATAGTCATTATCATATAGATTGCCATAATTTGCCTCCAGTCGTAGAGCCTAACCATGACTGCAATGGCCTTCATTTGCACAACATCATTGTGGGGCAAGCAGATAAAGTATGGGAAGTGATGGAAAGAGATCAAGGGATCCATTACAGAGAAGGATAGCATGGGCACCTCTGTTGCATCACATAGTTGCGCAATGAACCGTACCTCTTGAGATGTCTGCATCCTTATTATTGTCACCACTATGCTCTGCAACAGCGCAACACTTGTATGAGCACAGCTCTTTTAATTCACATGCCAAATCCTTGAAACAAAAAACATAATTGGGTTTTAACAATTATTTTTTATATCGGCTAAAGCAGCTTCGAGTGGATCTCCTTGGAAGTATCTTACCATTCAATATGGATGTTTCGATAGAGGCAACAAGAATTTGGAGATACAGTATTCCAATTAATAGCCTAATAATCTTGCATCAAGGCATGTCACATAGCAGGTTTGGTTGCCACGAACCTATAAGAACAATAGCCATTTGACACTCTTCTCTCTGGCATGCTCTCCTTAGACATGCATCCCCCAACCCCTGTAAATAACTCGCTTCTCTCAGTGTTTATCTTGGGATCTGATCAAATAATAACAAACATGACTTTCTAATTGGATGCTTGCAGAGTTACTATTCACATTTTAATATTAACAGGGAAATATTAAAAAATGTTACCAGGTATCTCCAAACATAGGCAAATAAAAAAAATGTAATGTATAGTCCATTTTTATTGGATCACCAAAAAACACTGACCGAAGTAAAAGCCTTCGGCAAAAATTACGGTACCTGTCAGGGACTAATAACCAGGGAATAGACCCACTAAACTTGCTATTAAATTTTATGAATGAAACAAAAATGGTACACCTTTATTTTGTTATCGGAGTTGGTTTAAGGTGTTTTTCATAGTATAATTAGGATATATATGAGTATTTATTAACATTTTATCTTTATATTGTAAATTCTATTCATATCATTAGATTTTGAAAATTTATTTTACATAGTGGATTAGTCGTATTATTATGTTCATTTTAAATCATATTGTGATCTATTATTATGATTATATTTTTATAATTTATTGACATCATTATATATTTTAACAATCGTTCCTTGTTATAAATTTAAATTTAATAATATTTTTGTTCTTTGGAATTAAATAAAAAAATTATCAAACGTGCTAGCTTCCTCCTCTTCCTCTGTATTTTTGATTTAAAAAAAATATATATATATTTTGATGACATTTGTGTTCATAGATTTTACTAATACTAAGGTAATTATCATTCACTTTTTTAATATTGTATTTTATTATACATCTTGGGGATTAAATTTATATGGACGCTAGACTTATGTAGTATTTCATATCATAATTATTGATGAAATTATAATTGTAAATTTTAGATCCTTTTCTTTTGGTAAGTTGTGGTCAATATGAATCATTTTTTTTTTTTTTTTTGGCTGATCTAGATAATGATATTGTGTATTTTTATATGCCAAATGCGTCGTTTTACATGGTAAAATTATGTTTGTGTATTATTATTATTATTATTATTATTATTATTATTATTAAAGGTAATACACTAATAACGTGGATACAACATGAAAAGGCTTTTAAAATACATCAAAGAGTAAATATATATTTCTATAATTATTCATAAATATTTCTAAAGTTTCTAATATAGTTTGAAATTTTATGAATAAAAATTTGATTGAATTTTTTATTTATTCATTAAATTATGTAATTAATTTATTTTTGACAATTGAAATAAATTTTTTTATTATAATTTTTCATTATAAAAAAATTAAACCAATAAATACCTTTCAACATAATATTAAGACTAATCCTTCAAATTTAATCACTGAATAAAAAAATACTATTAAATTAGAAAGACATTATTAATCGTTATGATTCCTGATGATGAAAAGTGTTGTCTCCTCCTTCCATTAAATACCTGAAGCTCCTGCATTGCTCCTGTTCACCTATTTCTTCAACTACTCACAATTTCAGAAAAATATTTCCTGCTATAAAAAATTATAAAATTTCATTTAATTGATGTGTGTATTTTTTAATACAACTGTTTAGTATTATTGTTTTCCTTTTAGCAGAGATATAAAGATTTGAAATGAACGCCCAAATTAATCCGCTATAATAAATAATACTGCTGTACCTTTAACAATTCGTATTTCTTTGTTGAGTCCATCTGTCCCTCATCTATGATGGAGTGCAAGAAATAACGTGATCATGAATATATAAATACTCCTTGCGAACAACTAATTACAAATAATTCAAACAGAACATTACTAACTTACAAAGGATACGACAGTCCGATAAAATTATTGTCATCAACACCACCAAAATTACGGTTGTCAAGTGTCTTCCGATTTAAACACTGTTGTTTCTTCTTTAAGGTGGGTACTTATGAACGCAAATCAACTACATGGTTTTTGTTGGGAAGATTTCTGATGAGTTCATAGACATTGACTTCATTAACTTTTGCAGTTGTTCAAATATCATTAGCCTATTATGTATTTCGTGTCCAGAATTAGTCTTCCGTCGATTAGTGACTTCATTATTGTCGTCGCTTAAAAGTCAAAAGTCTATAACTTTGAAAATAAAAATTAAAAGCAAAAATGTCATCATCTATTACTCTTCATTCAAACGGTTGTTCATACATCACTAGTCGAAACTCAAAGTCAAGTTTATGAGTTCGAAAAGGCAAAAAAAAAAAAAAAGGTCATCATCTATTATTATTCGTTCAAACATAACGTACACATATTTCCAAATGCACAGCCCACAAACTCGTTTTCGAGGCATGAAAAGAAGAGTCTAGGATACTATTTTATAGCTCAAACTTAAAGACAAAGTCAATATGTTCTCAATTATATATCTGTCAAGAGTAAATTTAACTCCAACTTCATGGCTTTAGTATAAGAGGAAAAAATTTCACATATTGAGTCAGGAAATTTATGTTCTAGTTTATAAATTTATTATTTTCAAAAAGGAGTTTAAAATGACTGTTAGAAAGAGAATAAATAAAAAAATATTTAATATTATAAATTTTATGTTTTATAATTCATAAAAATTGAATTTAAAGTTTTTATAATTATTATGTTTCTATTTTTAATTCGATGTTTTAGATTATTAACTGTAGTTTTTATTAAGGAATAGATATTTTGAAATCCTTAAATTGAAAATAACAATACAATATTTCCAAAAAAAATTAAATCTAATAAATATATAAGATATTTTAATGTGTAATAAATTCATAGATAAGTTAGCTAGACGCATCTTCCAAGATTACAAAGATGGAAAGTATGTAAGTCAATAAATTTGTACTTAAAATTTTTTTCTAGTTATTTCAGTTCTATCATAACACAACACATTAAATTAATTTGGTTCTATCATAATGTAACAAATTGCTATAGTTTAAGAGGAAAACTCATTCAAATCCAACTCTTTCTTAAATAATGTCATCATCCAATTATATAAAAAAGAGTAAACTAACAAATTCATCTTTAAGAAAAATTTGTTTGTCAATGTAAATACCTAAAAATACCTCCAATATCTATATTAGTCAGTGTATACATTAGTTAGCTAATTTCCTATTTCTAGTGTACTTCATTTTTTTTATTAATGGTAATCCGCAATTTTGAAAAGAGGGACCCTACTCTTTACAAAAGTGAAAAAGATAAGACAATGAATCTCAATGAATTTCCTTTACCAATAGAAAAAAATAAGTTGTAGAAGTATCGTTAAAACATGACACCCTTACTCTAAGACTAAAACTATCTGTGACCCACCTATAAAATTTTCTTTATGAGATCTAAGAGTCATATTCAATGGATCTAACTCCTTATTACCTTTCCCTTTCCTTTTCTTATCCACCACCATCTAATCACCTCTTTCCTCTGAATCAAGCAAGATGGTAATGGAGAGTTCAAGACCATCACTTAAAGTGTCATTCAATAATGAAACCGTCACTGTCGAACCATCATCGTCTATATTTAGTGTACTTCATTATTTATAATTATTGGCACATTTGATCAAAGTTGTTAATATTGTTGGGCATCTGTTTCCATGTTCATATTTAGGTGGCATGTTTATAATAATAATTTAATTACTATTATTTATTTTTGTTTATCGTAAACATTAACAAAGATATAATTAATTAAGTATTGGTGGTGTATTTTTTATATTTACATGTTCATTTTAATATTAAAGTAAAATTATTTTAATTATTTTATTACACTTATTTATAGTCCATTTAGCCATATTATATTTTAAGATGAACCAACATTATATTGAATGTTCCTTTATGTGTGTGAGAGAGAGACAGAGAGAGACACATTGCCTAGGTCAAACCTTGTTCCATATAGTATTAGATCTTGAATTCTCTAATTTTTCTAGGATTAATTTCATGGACACTCTAGGGTAAAAGTATAACAATGTACCCCACATTGGAAACAAAATAGTAACTTCAATAATAACTTTAAAATATCTCAATCTCAAAGAAACATTTTACATACCACACAACTTAAAAATATATGTGCCTCAAAGTTTGTATATCTTGTGTTTCTCAGATATGTTTAGTTAAGTGATTTATTGTAGTTATATTAAGTGGCATGCCAATCTCACCTACAATGATAAATAAGGAGATAGGAGGAGAAAGCGTAATAATTTGGAATATCAATTTCAAATAATCAGTAATTGGCATTGTAAAATAAAAATTAATTTAAAAAATATATAAATAAAAGAGAGTAAGGAGTGTGTGATAATAATACATATCATTCTAAATTATTATTCTCACTAATCATAAATAATGAGGGGTTAAAATTGTTTAATTTAGCTTCGTTGCAGTATTGCTAACTTGACCCACTTCTTGACTTTCTAGCTACTACCTAATCCATTATCCTTTGATAAAAAGTATTAAAAAAATAGTCTAAATGATTAAAAAATTCATTGAGGAACTTGATAAATAAACATCAAGGAAAATTAATTAAATTCAATGTTTTTTATTACATGAGGATAAATGCTTTTGGACAAGAGCTATAAACTGGAGAGTGTTTTGAAAGGCTCCCACAACCTTTAACAATATCTTCATAGCTAGGTTAAATAATAATGTTCAAAATGGAACAACAAGGTAAAAAAAACAAAAAGGTAGAAAATGTAGAGAAACTTTTGCGAAAACACCAAAAATTAGCAAATAGAATAGCATAGCAAAATAGGGGAGTTGCCTTACCCTTCCACAAACTAGACATTAGAAATAAATATTCCCTTAACTACAACCCTTCTTTTCAAATTTGGGATAAATGGAAAGAATAATTTTGATTGAACAAATTTCCTCATAGTTTTCGATAGAATAATCCCTTAAGACTAGAGCTTCTAGTTCTTTGAATTAGCAAGCTTGGTACTTTAAGGAGTGGCTTTGAAATCATTTGAGGATGAGTTAGAGTCATCAAATTTAGAATCATCTATAAACATATTAATATGGGTGGGAAGGGAGTACTTTCACCATGAGGTTTTCTTATTCCTTTTGAAATTATTGCAGTATGAGGTGAAATGACTAGTGTCAAATTAACTATGAAAGTGAAACAACAAGCCTTCATAATCTAGGGGTTTGGACCAAGAGAAATCACTAACAACCAAATCAATTTTTATAGGGAGATTATTAAAGGTGTCAATGCTAACAAATATTCTTGCATAAGTGGTGTGGAAAAATAAAAGAGAGGCAGGTTAAGATTTCTAGTACATGCCATGGGTGTTTCCAATCACCTTGAAATAATTTTTAGACTAGAACTAAAAAGGGAGGTGGGGAAGGTGAATCCAAATGGGTTTTTAATTTAAAGGTTCAATAAGGGGGTTGAAAAACATCTACAACCTTTTAAAACTAGAGGGTGATGATCCATGTTCCATAATTAGTGTTGAATTTCATCTTTGTCCTCAATCTGATTAAAGACAACATTAAATAAAGTCATAGTTTTCAGCCACTACTTTCGCCATATTTTTTAACATATTTATCTTCAACTTTGGAGAAGCAGGTTATATATATATATATATATATATATATATATATATATATATATATATATATATATATATATATATATATATATATATATATATATATATATATATATATATATATATATATATATATATATATATATATATATATATATATATATATATATATATATATATATATCCTATGGTAGAGTTTGGAGATTCTATTTTTTTCCAATTTATTTTTCTAAACCCAAAAAAGGTGGTGTTGTTAAATCAAGATTGTTTATCATTAGCTAATAATAAATTTATAGATAAGGTAATGGAGTCATTATTCAATGTGATATGTCAAAATTTTAAAATAGATGCCCTCTATAAAACTTTAAACCTTCTTTAATTTTGAGATCAAAGCGCTCCAAATAACATCTAAGCTTGTTTAATTTTTGGATTATAGTTTGTTATTTAGGGTGGGTATTTAAAGATCAAAAATAGAATCTTAGACAACTACATGTTTTTGGAACATTTCTAATGAGTTTGTTGATTTCATTAACTTTTGAATTTGAAAAACAATATCATTAGCCTAGTATGTATGTTAACCAACTAATGTTAATGTCAACTCTATGAATGTTAGCCAACCAAAGTCAATGTCAACTTTATCTTTATTAAGGTTAATGTTTATGATCTCAAATCTACTATAGAAGTAAATTCATATGGATAACTACACTTTTAGAAAGATTTATTATGAGTTAATTGAGTTGATTGAATGAACTATTCTATAATCATCCATCAATAACATTTAAAATACAAACAAATAGAATACCAAGAAGCTAAAATACCTCTCAAGGAGCAAACCACAAAGATGAAATATTTGCAATTGGGGAATCCCTCAATTGGATAGAAACCCCACAATAATATTAGAAGCCTTTACAATAATGAATCTCTAAGTACATAGATAGAATAAGCTAGGATAGAAGGAGAAGAATAGCTTTAAGCCAAGTATTTATGATTTGAAGTCATGCACTCCCTACTATTATTATGATCTATTATAGTTAATTTTTAGCTTCTCCATTCTAAGTATAATTGAAAAAAAAAACTTCTTACATATATATTAGTCATTTGAATTCATGGATACAACAAATTTAAATAAATAAAAATTATCTTAGAATAAATTCTAATCATGTATCTTGAATTAAATATATTTAATTTTATTATGTTGATAAAACACCCTATGCAACAACAAGCCCTTACATACATAAAGAGATCTTAAAACAATTGACTTTTCCTAGTCACCTAGTCACGTTTATATAAGTATATGAAAATATACATCATTTTCATGGTTTCAAGATTAATTGAATTCATATATAAATAATATTTATTTCTTATTACTATTTTTAATTTTGTTAATATCTTTTGAAAATATATCTTTTATTTTCTCTTATTTTTTGAAAATATATTTTATGTACTAGATTCATGTAATATCCTCTTTAGTCCCATTATACATTATTCACATTTAGTGGGCATTAATACTATTAATTATAGATTTAAAAATTAAAAATAACTTATGTGGGAGATTCATTATATCCAAGAAATGTGGTATCTTCCTTCTAGTAAATAGCTAAATTGTATTCCTCTTTTTATAAAGACGAAGTGATTTGGCCTTGATTTTATTCAACTAAATGATTATAAACTCACCATTTCTAAAAAAAAAATACTTCATGATGAGGGTCATTATGTCCTCTTAATTTATATGAATATATCTTGCCAATTCAGGATGTCTTCAATGACAATAAGGTATGCAAAATGGTGACTATCAGTTGTCTATTTCAGTGAGTTGTGGATCATTTACTTCTAAGGCACTAATATATTGATTGAATTAAAAATATAGTATATTAATTATGAAATCAAACACATTTACTGAATTGAAAGTACTTGTAAGGGAAAGACACTTGATAAAATTGAAATTGCATTGAAGTGAACACACCTTTAATCTATTTTCAGATATGTAAATTGCATAAAATGAAAGCACATAAATAATCTATTTAATGGAAATGGAAATTATTTAGAAGATAAATGGATAAACTAATCTTGCTTGAAACACACACATTAAACACATAGTCTTGTGGGTAAATAACATCACACAAAAAATTTCAAAAGAAAATTGATGACAAACATTAAGACACACCACAATATGAAATAGATATATAAATAACAAAATAGGTCCTTATTCAATTGAGTGGACCCTTGATATACCTTAGAATAGGATTAGAACACTATTATATTTGCATAAACTTCATGAAATCAATTTCTTATTGCTTATATAAAATACTTACAATGTTGGAAACAAAAACTCAAATTTGATATTACTATACATTCCTTACATTTTAATCTCTTTTTACAACAACTGATTCAAAATAGATTAAAAACTTAAAAAGATCAAATCTAACTAGGATCTTTCTCATTCCAAAACAATATCATAAAAACATCCTTTCTAGTTTATAATGAAAACTATTGGAAAAAGTTGGATTCTACTTCTTTCATGATTCATGATCTATTGCTAGTTGTAACTTCTTTGTTAACTATAACCATTTGATCTTAGTAATCTAATAGATAAAACATAGTACTTAGTCACTCATAACAAAAATTCTATAAATATCATGACTAAAATAGATATTAATATTTTTTGAAATTATTTAGCATAAGTTAAATTATTACATGGTTAGTTTGTTATACAGTTTGGTAAACTCCTTGTATTAGCATAGTTAGTTGAGAGTTGAGAGTTACATAGTTAACTATTGAGTAGTTACAGATTTATGGTTTGAGACAATTAGCTTTTTTTATGTATATATTCATCCTTCTGGTAATTAATAAGACATTAAAACTTTTAACTCTCATACTTTAGTATCAGAGTAGCCAACAACCCACAAAGAAGAAAGTAGTAAATCCTGGGATAAAGTCAATTGGCAAGGTGAAATTGGATCTATTTTTGGGGTAAATTTATAAAAATAATGTAAGAAAGGGGGAAATGTTAGATTATCTTAATTTATTACATTTTTATTTTGCTATACAGCTTGACTAACGATTTATATTAGCATAGTCAATATTTAGCTAACTAGTACGTAGTTAACTATTGAGTAGTTACAGATTTATAGTTTGAGACAACTAAATTTTGTTATGTATATATTCACCCTTCTGGTAATCAATACTACACCAAATATTCTATCTCTCACAAAAGTCTATATATAACTTTTATAATTGTTCGTAAAAATATAATAGACTAATTCTTATCAGGCATGTATGTCCTTGCATCAATATAAATCCTCATATATTATTTTAAATGATTATTTAAAGCCTTAAAATTCAATATAGGCATCTCTAGATCCAGATTAGTGATGTTCAAAGCCAGATTGGTGATGTCTAGATCTAGGCTGGTGATTTTTGAAGCCAATATGGATATCTATAAAACTAGTCTAGGCTGGTTCTTAGGAATATTCTACTATCAAAAACATGTTCTTTGACTATAGTACTTATTACTAATCATACATATGAAATTGGTGTCTTTACCATGAAAATGTTATAACAAAGTGATTTAAACATGTAGAAATAACTTACATAAAATAATCATGTTAAAATACTCAATTTTTACTTTCAATTATTATTGTGTTCTATTATCCACATCTAAATCCACTTAAAATGAAGATTCTTAGGGAAGATATGGTTATTACTTTGATATAATGATCCATTTTATGGGATCATCATTAACAACAAACTTTACTTCTTACAACTCCTCTTGTAATCTAGGGTATCATCTATTATATGTTAGACATTGTGTCTTATAGATTCTTACTAAGGTTTTAAGTGCCATAGTACATATCCAAATGAGATAATGTTGGGATGACATAACCTTTATATGATATGACCTAGGCCTTCCGTATATCAAACCACTCTTCTCTTTGAGTTTTTGTGTTTTTCTGTGAAGACAAAGGAATGAGTATTAATGGTGGTCTGTACCTCACTCTAATCCACTCTTGCCCACATGTTTGTTTAAATTGTTATATCATCTATGTAATACCATAGCTCTTATAAAACACCATTTGAGAAGATTAAGATAAATGACATCCCTTTTCTTAAAGGAGAGAGTTAGTGTATCCCACCTCTGATCATCGACAATAAGGGTTGTATTGAGATGGTTTTGAATATACTCTTAGAAATTAGAAATGTTGTTTCTAAAGATGTTTGGATTTTGTTCCCTAATCCTTAGATTATATTTAATATTTATGTTTTTATTTACTTTTCTAGATCAGGGAATTTAGGCTTCATATAGATTCCAACAATTTTGATATGTATAAAATATACCTTTTTCCTATCTTTCCATGCAATCTAATTTTGTAGATTAGATATGAAATTAATAATATGAGTTTCTCCCACAAACAAATTAATCAATAAGGATGACAAATGTCCTAGGAGAAAGTTACACAAATAGAATTCACACAAAATATTTTGTTTCTTAGGGGTACTAGCATGATTAGAATCCATGAATTCTTTATCCTCTTGTAAGTCATGAGGCAACCCACATGAAATCCTTATTATCTACCATTTATGAAATTTTTAGTTTAGAAAGAGGCCATTCTTGAATGCAACTCTTCTACAAGCAATGGGATTTTCTTCTAGTTCTTAAGTTGTCTGCAATATGGATTCTACCTTTTCCTTTTGTTTCCTCTATTCCACAAGATCCTTGTTTAACTTCTTATTTTCTGCCCTAACCTCCCTTAGGTTTTGACAATTTTCTTCCTAAGTAACCATGATTTCATTATAATACATTTGAATTTGAACAACATGGTATACTTGGTCTATAGGTGCTTATGTCTTCTCTTTTAAATGGGCCATTTCACTATTTTTACTAAGAGACTAGTTTTTATTTTCATCTAAATCCCACTATAAACATAAAATACCTTATTCCTTATCTTTTAATTTTTTCTTGAGGAATTTTATTTCCTCCTCTTATTGTCTCATGGCTACTTCTGCTCTTGATAAATCCATAACTTGTTTCATCTACTCTTCCTCATCATGACTATAAGGTTTCTCCTCTTCTTCCATAATTTGAGCTTTTCCTTTATCCATCATTAGTTTAGAGTAATAAGGATAAGGGGTATATTATACTGCTTCCTCGATTGTAAACTATTTTTCCATGGATGCAATCTCATCTATCACAATGGATGGCTCCAACATAACCCTTTCTTATTCTATAATCTCCTCCAACACTTTTGGAGCTTGAAAAGGTTGATCTTGGCTGAGACTTCCAATGATTTATACATCATTTTTTTATTTTATCAAAATCATCATCCTTAGAGAAGGTGAGTATCCTTCATCTTCATGACATGATTTTTGGTGGTGATTCCTCAATTGGTCCTCCTTACATTTATTATCAAGACCCTAGGATGTAATATGTCTATAAATTTCATCATCTGATGTCTAAATGATTTTATGTTTTCAGTAATAGGCTTCATATCTTCTTTAGAGGTAGATAAAAATATATTTGTTCTCTACTTTCTCTTCTTTACTAGTTCCAAAGATGGATCCTCGCTTGCAATTTCTTCTCTTAGGCTAGATATGTGTGTAATGGAATAATACAATTATCTTATTTTTACCTGAGTCTTTTCTTCAATTTGCTTGCAAAGTTTCCAGCCATTTAACTTTTCCATTTATGTTATTGAATGAATAGTGTTGGCATATCAATTATATTAACCCATGGTGTCTAATAAATGCCACACCCTAAACATATCTTTATGTCATAACTTGGATGATAGAAAAAATAAAGTAACACATGTTTATCCTCCATTCAATTTTATATTGTCCATGTCTAAGATGATTCAAAAATATTCATTGCATCTCCTCCTAATGAGCCATATTCTCCATCACATGTGAAAACAGTTGATGACCCAGTAGGCTATGGTATTCTAAGGTTATTGAAGACTCTATCTCTTAATTCCCTTGGTTATCCATTATGTATTGGTGAGTAACTAAGGATTGGGGTCCCATTATTTATGAAAAATTTGGATTAGGTCCTTAAATGAAGGTTTACTTGATATTTCCATTCCTATATTAAGAATCCTAGATAGTTGGTTGATGACAGAGTTGTTGACCATAATTTTAGTTCCTTTCACCTTAGAACATTTCCATTTTAGGTTTGTGCCAAAATATTCAACTAATTTCTCATCATATCCATGAAATTTATTAACAAATTAAAACCATCCTACTTTTTCAAACATTGTAGCCATAGATATGTCCTACAGTATGAGCTCTACTGATTTAAACTCAAGTTTCTTTTTCTACCCCATCTATAAAAAATTTCAAATATCCTCAAGGCTATGAAACATTATTGGTAGGAGAATGAGAGTGTAATTATTAGTGTTTTGGAAACAAATTAATTTTTTTTTACAATCAATAGAGAACAAAATTAGCTTGAGAAATTGATCAAGGTGCAAGTTAAAAAGCCTATAATTAATTTCCTAAATCTTGAAATATCTCGAAGTTGATTCGATTATGAGATTGGATTTTTGAGGAAAAATAAATATTCATTATAGAATGTATAAATATTTTATTTGGCTAAAATATATTTTATCTCTCCCCCCATGCTAATTTTTCTACCATTCTTCCTTTGTTTGCCATTGTGACCCTTCTTTTATGCCACAAGTGGTATTTGTTGTCATGATCCTTGTAAGTACCTTTTTATTATGAATTTTTTTGAGTATGCCATAATAATGACATAATGTCCTTATAATTATTTTTTTGATTTTTAAAAATATCTTTTAAGGATAAGGCATTTTACTCTATTTTTGGAAAAAACATTTTAAATACTCCTTTTCTAAGAGACCCCCTTTTGGGCATATCCTCATTTGTAAAAATAATTTTTTGAAAAGTGGATATTAAATGAAACTTTAAAAATCAAAATTAATCTTATTCATTTAAAAAAATGAAATATATATACCTTTAATTACTTATGGTTTTCTTTGTTCCTAGTTTTACCATGTGGGATGGGAAGCACACACAAGTCAGTCTAAAGTAATATACAAGCCAATTAGGAGTACTATTTTTATTATTTTCTATTTAATTATTATTTTTACTCTTTTGGGAAAATTATTATCATTTATTGGTTTTTAATCCTATTTATTTATTGGACTAAAAATATCTTCCTTTGGTGCAAGCAGCATCCCCATTAATGTCCTTAATGCCTTACGGGCTACAGGTACTGATGCATGTCAAAATCATCTTGTTTCTACACATGTATGATATTAGTTTAGAGGGGTGGGTCTTAATTAGGTTGATTTACAATCATTTATATAGAAGGAAACTTAATTTTTATAACGAGTCATTAGTGGGCTTCCTAAACCCTTCTTGCCTCTTTCAAATATGTTGCATCTAGAAACTTCCTCCTCGCTTTGGCTCTACACACACCATTTTTATGGGAGGTGACAAGGATAGATTAGAACCCACCTCTTGTAAGGAAGTTCATATCTAGAAGAAATTTTGGAAATTTTTGAAATATGGGGGTCTTATAAATTTCATGGAACGAGTCATGGAGCACAATACAGAGGTTTCTTGTGACTTCGCTAAGGCTTTGAGTAAGTGAAAAGTGATTATCATGGAATCATAATTAATGTGACTGAGGAATTCATCAACAAATTAAGTGGTATGTCATGTGAAGGTACCAAGGCATTTAAGGACTAATCAAAAAAATAAGAGCTACTGCAACACTTTTTCAAACTAATGATTTTGTGCAAACAGATAAAAAAGGCTATCCATAGACTGATCTCTCATGCTACTATCTTGACATTTATCTTCAAGTCATGTACTACATGATGTTTGAAGGTAAATACACTCTTATATTTTCCCACCATTTCCTACTACTAAATCATTTCATTAGCTACCGAATTAGTCTACCTTACTTCCTACTAAAGTCCCTCAAAAACACTATCTTACTACATCAAATGAATTAATCTAATCCCATCCTCCACCAAGGTCTAATTCTCCTTCTTGTCAAGCATGGTCAAGCCCATCATAGTCAGGGGGTTCATCCTATGGGATCCCACTTTGGTGAAGACTCCCAGGTGGACTCCTCGATGGAGGATCCCACTATGAGATCTCATCAAACCTCTACCCACTCCCCTTAGGATAGCTTACATAAATCCCCCTCTAACAACATCCCACTTAAGTTATTTATTCCCAAACCTAAGCCTATCTCTCTCAATGTGAGTACCCCAATGGAGACCACCTAGAAAGGGAAGGTCATTCTAACTGATGAAATAGAAAGGAAAAAATCATAGCCGGAGACTTTAATTCCAAGGTTCAATAAGTAGGGATGGCCCTTGCTAAACTCATTCAAGACTGGAACTCTTTGCACAAACAAGCTGAATCCTCAATTCAAACCTTTATTCAATATTTTCAAACTAACCCATCCCTAGCCATTCAATCACCAAAAGTCTTAAGATCCCCTCCTTCAAGTTCCCCCAAAATAGTCTTCCCTGTAGGTTAAAGGACAAAAGTGCCCCCACATGCTCTTCCCTAGTGAAGCTACTGAAGGCCCTGGGAACTGCACTTGTACAAGGGTTTCCAAGGTAAAATAGATCATCCTGGTGAATATTCTTGAAGATGATGAAGACCCTCTAAAGGGGCTTTCCTCCTAGGTTTTTTTCGCTTTCCTATTTTCTGGTTCTTAGTATAATTCTGTAGTACTTTGTTGTTTTGGTTTCTTGGCCTTGTTTTGGCCTATTTAAAAAAATTTACTGCACTTTTGGTGGTTTTAGGGTCCCTCTAAAACCTATTTTTTACCTTATCAAATTAAAAAAATATATATCTTCCTTTGGTTATCATGAGAAAAAAAGGTTCTTCTATATAAACAAATTCTATATGAGATTAAATCTACTTGTAGAACTCCTCCTTGCTATGGGGTTAATGATATAGTCTCAATTTATTTCCATTTACTAAAAAAAATTTCATGTTTCCACCAATTGGTAACAAATGAATAGATACATTACCAAAAATCTTTTCATCTAAGTAAGGACATAATCATTTAGTGCAGATTTTATATTTCAAATGTTGGTAATTTTAATCACACAATAAGGCTTAATCTCCTTCTTTGATTTTTTTATTAATGGTAAAGTGGAGTTTTTTGAAATGGACTCTACCCTTTTACAATGGATAGAAATATATACAATAATTTCCCAATGAATCCCTTTTACCAGTAAAAAATGAAATAAGCCTCAACATGAACCAAACATGTATGGTCATAAAAAACTAAATATTAGAATAATGCCTAAAAAGATAATAAAAAATCAACCCAACTTTAAAAAAAACAACAAAACATTAGTAACAACCATAAAAAACTAATGACATATCTAAAACCCATCATTATCGTTCTCATTTCATTATCTGACAATCATATTCAATGGTTTTAACTCATTTCCTTTACCTTTCCTTTTTATACTCACCATTGTCCATTTACCTCCTTCCCCTAAATTAGGTAAGATAGGAATGGAAAGATAAAAAACCTCACCTAATTTATAATTCAATAATAGAACCATGGATAAAAAATATTCACCTTATAACTTTGAGTTTAATGGATTATGGTCCTTCACACCTTCACTAGGTTTAAATATAGTATTGTTTTCAATTCCCTTGTTGCAATCTCCCCATATAGAGCTAATTTCACAAGGGTTTTTAGGACCAAATTTGGCACTTCACTTTTAGAAAAAATTTAAATGGTTGTTTTTTATAAACCCACATCGCTCCACAAGGTATTTCCTATCTTTCTATTTATGCTTGGATAATCATTAACCAAATGACCAATTTGAAAACATCTACGACATATAAAAGGTAAGGTTTCATAATCAATAGGTTAAAGCCATGTTTTATTCCACACAATCAAATCCACCTAAGCCAAAATCTATTTAGTAACATCTACATTTAATAGGATTTGAGCATAATTTGAATGTCTATTTTGTTTTGTTATCCGGTCCTTATGCTAAAATTCATCACATAATTACCTATGGATTTAAAAATATAAAGGTCCCAATATTGAAGAGGTAGGTTTTGAAGTCATAGATAAATCAATTATGTATTAAAAATTTTAGTATGAGGTTTAAAATTAGGGTGTTAGGGTTTGGCTAATGGCATATAGTTATCATCCCAATCCTAACAATATTCATTGAAAATAAAGTTTTTTTCTTTAGCAAATTTAAAAATTACTATGAAAATGCATCTAGCATTAACTATGATTTCGATCTTTCCTTCTACCACTGCTTGCCAATGACCTTTGATCCAGCCATGGAGATCAAGGAGATCTAGGATAGAAACCATTAAATTTATATATTGTTGCATTCAAAGAGAGCTACTCTTCCTTATCAAGAATCACCTTCAATGCCTTTTCATAATAAATAATAACCTACTTAGTTTTTGCTAGGGATAAGGGCTTAACATATCTGAATTTAGAGATAGATGCAACATATGAGGGTATATTCCCTAAATTTTAGTGCTCCCCAATTATTACCACCTCCATCAACATTAGATCATGACCTACAACACCGGAAGCCACCACCAACCTAGGGTTATTTTCTTAATTAAATACAAGGTTCATGACCCCTATAGCCTTCACATTAGCTTTCACCCTTGTTCTAGTTTCACCCTACTATGTCATTACCTATAGGTCATGAGGTGAAATGGCCTTAGCTTAACTAGGGCATATACATGTCCCTCTTCTATTGTTTTAGTATATAGTTGTTTATTCAACATTAGACTTATCGATCCTTTAGAATAATATGTAGTCACTGCCACATCATTCATTTTCCCAATGTCATTGCCATCACTTAGGGTTTTCATTACTAGATTATGCCATTTTATAAATCTGAATCATGTTTTATTATATAGTTTTAGTATATCCTTATTTGAATTTCCATTCTTTGATGTGATGGTCATGTCATACCTTCCTGTTGTTGGCTCCCAATTGTAAATCTCTTTCGCTTAGTCTTACACAATTGAATTAAATGGAAAACAAAGATGAGAAACTTGTTGATATGTCATTATAGCTAGGGGAGGGTTTGGAATCAATAATGGACCAAATAGAAAAAATTACTGAGAGACACCGATATAGGGTATGGTCAGCTCCCTGTTACTTCTGGTTCTGCCTAAACCAAGGTGAGAGGACCTATGGGGTAGCTTGCTCACATGGAGAGATTATAAAATTCAACCTTCATGGGGAATTTTGGCACAAGGGAACATAAATGTGACCAAGGCACAACCAAACATGCACACTCCACCTGGCAAGGGTTGTCACATAGAATGCACTATATCACATACAAGTTACTGAAGACAAATATAAAAGTGATTGAAATATTCAATTTAAATAATTTTCAACAATAGGGCTATAAGTAAGATTAAAATTCCAATATTTAAATCATAAGATGAAAATACATGTTATATAATCAAGCTCTTATGTATTTGTAGGCAAATAACACTTATGATATGCAACAAGTGTGTATTATTTGTAGGGTAGGATAGTTTAGTTAATTTTTAAAGAGGGTGTGGTGTGTTGGTGATTCTCAAATAGTAGGGTTTATTTCAACATAAATGACATCACTTATTGTAAAGATATGAGAAAATTAGAATGCAAGCCATGGAAACTACAAGGAGAAATTTACATCTATTGGTGCCAATATAATGCAAATGTCAAAATGATCCTTTAAACCCTAGAATATACACTAAAAATAGAATCTCACATACTTTCTCCTACTAAATTCATGAACCTATGTTTCAATAATTAGGTATTCAACAAAATATTTCCAAATCTCTATGCAGAAAGGGGTTTATAAACCAAATCTATGCCCAAGATGGCAACTAGACATAAGCACAAAGCTAAATATCCAATCATCATAGCATGTAAAACATTTCATTGCATTTCATTAATAGGATACAATAAATAACCATAAGTATTTTCCATTAACTTGAAGTAAAATCTTACATACACCAATGTTTTAAAATATTGCCATGGGGACAAGCATCATGGATAAAAAAATGTTTTAGCAGTTTCAAATAGTTTAACTTCAATATGTTTATTTATTTTATATTATCATAGATACTTTGTTACTATTTAAATTTGTTTTATATTTGGTGATCTAAATAAATTCAAACAATGATACTTTATATTGTGTGATATATCATTTATTAAGTAGATTTGAATGTAAATATTAGATTTATATTGATCTTACTATTTATAGAAATGAAAATAAGATAGTGTACTTAACTTGTTCCTATTTTTTTAAGATTTATATTTATATACAATTCTTATTTTATTTG
>JARHVA010001408.1:2030000-2085000 GCA_037957365.1 Torreya grandis | reverse complement strand
AGGTTCATACAATTGGAAATGTAGTAAGTGTGTATGCAATAGCACATGACCTCCTCCAATGTGATTTTCATGAATGGGGAGGGGAGAGAGGGTGAGGGTGGGATGAAAACCATGGGTGTTACCCACACCATTCCTTTTTATTTTATATATTTTAAAAAATTATATATTTTCCTATAATTTTAGTGCATTCTTTTTTTAAATGGCATCTTAAATTATTACACTCACTTCTCCCATCTCCTATTTTTTCACTATGGTTAATTTTTCTTAGCATCACTATAAAATATATCTTTAATACACAATTAAATTTTTTTATTAGTGTTTTAGCTAACATGGTCATAGTGTAGGGTGAATATGTCATCATCGATAATGATTAGGGTGCTTGGATAGAAGAAAGGATAAGTCTTTCATGTTTTATAGGTTGGTATTTGGAAGTTGTGTTTATGATTTTTATATGATGGAGAAGGCCATAATTGGTGGGATGGATTAATTTCCAAAATTTGATTTTTAATGTTCCCATGCTCACTAAGCTTGATAGTAAGGATGGTAGTTAGATTTTATGTTTGTGTGTGTTGGGGGTTCTTGGCTTTAGTGGTGGTAATTGTGAATAGTTGGAAGCAATTATTTACAGGCATGGAATGTATGTTAAAACTTGAATTAAGTGAGCCTTTGTTGTGATTTAAGGAATCTAAGATAAAAGTGACATTTAATGGTAGTGTGATAAACGGATCATTGAAGAAGATGTTTATCCTACAGCTGAGGAATGTTTTACAGGTGATTAAGGAATTCATTTGCTTGGTTTTTTTAGAAACACTATGTTGAATGAATTTGAATTTGAGATCTCATTAGTCTTTTTGGGTAACTTTCTCGTAGCTTTGAAGGATAAGTATGTTGTGCTATAAATTGTAGTAAGGGTCATCCACCCTAACTTCAATAGGTTTGGAGGTAGTTATGGGTGAGTTTGTAATGGGGAGAAGCACTCTGATTTGTTTGGAGTGGAGTCTGAAGGTTTGGCCCCCTGTGAAATTTCATAGATGTTGAGGACATTTTATACAACCTACTAGAGCATTTGGAATTTATGTACGATTGCCTTCACAACCCTAGTCTTTTAAGAAGAATGATGCCAACTCTATATTTAAATTCTCTTAAAATACCATTGCATCAATGATGGCTAAATTGAGTTTTAAGAAGGTATCACATGTGGTTTTAGTAGTCAATTTGATGATTCATTTGTTTGGTACAAACACTCCCTTCCCTAACACACCCTTTAGGTTGAACAAGTGGGCCCTATCACACTCCCATACAAGAGAGGATTATGACTCAAGATTAGTTTAAAAGGATAGGTATATTAAATATTTAGGGATTAATTATGTGCCTTTTAGAGGAGGAAGATGATAACCATATTCTGGTGCTCCTTTGCATTGGTTGGTTGGGACTGGCCATGTAGACAAATTAGGTGGGTTTGGGCTAGACCAAAATCCCTAGTGTAGGCCTTTTTATCTTAGCTAAATGGAAATTATAAATACACGTTTTATTTATTATGTCATGTGTGTTCATCGATCTTTATTTAGACCATGTGGAAGAAGCATAATTAGTATTTTTTTTAAAAAATAAGACAAGCTATTTTGAGGAGGTGATGAAAACAACATAAGTAGAGATGTCTGAAGTAGGATATACACATGTTAAGAGATATAGGGGTAATTTTTTTATATTGGGACCTTTAGATCATCTCCTCATAGAATTTTTTGAATATTCCTCCCATTAATGGGTTGATCCTGTGTTATAAGGTCAAAAGACATGCTGGTAAGATGGACTAGTCACCTCCCCCTCCCAAAGTGTTCAAATTGAATTTTGATCAAGTGACTAGGGAAATATAGGGACCTCAAGGGTAGGTTGTGTGATTTATGGCTCTATTGGTTCATTAATTAGAGAAACATCGATGAATCTCATTGATGGTAAGAATAATTAGGTAGAATCATAGGCTCTAGTATTGGGTTTAGATATTGTGGTGCATTATGGCATTGATCATGTAGTGATTGAGGGAGATTCAATGATAATAATTTAGGAACTACATAATGAAAAGGCTCATTTATTTAATTTTGAGAATAACCTTAGTCAAGCATGGGACATGTTGGATTCTCTCAGTGATTAGGAAGATAGGCACTGCTCCTAGAAAGTTAATTTAGTAGTTGATGTCTTAACCAATATGGCCATAGCGAAAGTTAAATATGTCATCATTGATAATGATTAGGGCACTTGGATAGAATAAATGACAAGCCCTAACTTAAGAGTAGGGTTGGAAGTAGCTATGGCTGAGTTTTTGTTTTGGGAGCAACGCTCTCTACTTTTTTCTAAAGAGGAGTCTCAAGTGTTGGTCCCCATATGAGCTTTCAAATACGTGGATGACTTTTTATGCAACATTTTGGTGCATGTAAAATTTATATAGGATTGCTTTTACAAGATTGGTCTTTAAGGAATCATGCTACCAATTCTAGATTTGAATGCTCTTAAAATGCCTATGATGTTGGTGGTGGCTATGTTAAGTGATAATAGGCATCATGCATGGTTTCAATAGTTAATTTTTTAAATTTTTTATTCATTAAAGACACTCCCTTCTCCCAACACATCCCTTAGGTGGGAGGGGTGGACCCTCATAAGGCAACAAGTGGCATCTGGATCTAGGTGGGCCTAACTGGATAGTATTTTAGTAGTGTCAAGTCTAAGAGGTGTTTTTGGGAGGAGGCAAGTGGCTAGGCCTTGTCTTTATAGGTACAAAGTGGCAATGGTGAAGGGTGGTAGTTTTAGAGATGGGGGAACTGGTGATGACACTAGGTAGGACCAGATCACCTACTCAAAACATTCTTGGAATGACCTTCCTATCAAATATATTCTTTAAGTTTTTCTTGAACTTAAGGTGTCTTTCATGAGCTTATCTTTGAATTTCATCAAGATCAATAATCTAGTTCATCCTGATTTCATAGTGGTTGATTTGCTCATCATATTCTAGTTCTTGCATGAGCTAATAGGTTGGAAACTACAAATTCATAGGCAAAAATGTTTGAACTCCATAGACAAGATTAAAATGGATTTTGCCTATACCTCTCTTGGTCATGAGCCTGTTAGCCCATAAAGCAAGTTTCATCTATTCACCCCACTGTTTAATATTTTATTCTAATGTTTAGATAATGATTTTGAGTAAGTTCTTGTTACTAGATTCTGCTTACCCATTTCCCTATGGGTTGTAATTAGAAGCATAGGTTAATTCAATCATGTATTATTTACATAATAACACTAAAGGTTTATCTTTAAAACTCATGTAATTATCCACATTAACTTTGACAAGCACACCAAATCTACAAATAATCTAATATATCAAAAAAACCATAACCACCTAGGTTGTAGCCTTCTTTGTAAGGGCTGCATTGACCCATTTTGTGTTGTAGTCAGTTACATCTAGTATTGATCTATGTCTAGTGATTGATGAATCAATATTTTTTCTGATGAAATCCATTCCCCATTATATAAATGGGTCTTTAATTATCACAAGATGTAAATGAAGAGAACCTAAAGATTTCATCCTCCCAACAAAGCTCTAAAATTTCTCACACTTTATAACTTTTTGAGCAACATCTTTTAATAGTTTTGGCCACTCATAACCAATGTTTAGAATTTTTTGAGCTATGACTTTAGGTTCAAAATGGCCACAATAAACTCAACTATGAAAATCTTCAATTAGGTTACCAATTTTTTTTTCTAGTATGCATCTTAAGATAACCCCATCTAGATTATTCTATGCAAGTCCATTTTTAGTCAAGAGGTACTTTTGGGAATAAGTATTGAAAATCCTCCTTTGATTCTTGTCTAAGTTAGGGGGATAATTCATATTTTTTAATTAATATACAATGTATTTATACCATGGAGACATGTTAAATTGACGCAAGAAATCATCAACATTGAAAATAGTAGTATTTACCTTAATGACTTGCAAATTGGTCTCAGCCATGATCTTGGATAGACCCATTCATCACACAAACTTGGTGGTATAAATATACATTTCATACTCTTACAATGTGTTGACCCACCTGCATCCATTTCCAGATACTTTAGTTGAGTTGAAATGTCCTTCACCATGGTATGTGGAACATAAACAACAATCTTTGAGCTCAGAATATAAGGTCTGAACACTTTAACAACCTTCAAGAGAGAGAATGATTATTTTTCCATGATGATGTAACTCAATTTAGGACCTTTCTTAGCTTTTCTGAATAAATCTATAGGCTTCTCATGATTGTCTTCATTCTATTACAAAAATACAACAACAATAGTATTGTATGATGCAAAAGAGAATATCTAAAATGGCTTAGTGTAATCAGGGCTAGCCAAAATATGAGTACACTTAAAAAATCTATTGATGTCATCGAATGACTTCATGACCTTGTCTTCCCAACTGATGGCTTGGTCCTTCTTTAACATAGAATTGATAGGCAAAGTATTCTCCTTAAACTTGAACATAAACCTCCTTATGAAATTAATTTGTCCAAAGAAGGACTGAATTCCTTTCATGAACTATGGAATGGTCACTTTGGCAATGGCTTCTACCCTCTTGGGGTCAACCATGACACCATATTTGGACACTATATGTCCAAAAAACTTGGATTTTTGTACTCTAAAGTGACATTTCTTTGGATTGAGTGAAATTCCAAACTCCCTATATCTGATCAACACTTTATTTAGATGCTTCAAATGTTATTCTCTAGTCATGGAGTACATAGAAATATCATCCTAATACACAATTATGATCTTCTTAAACACCCCTAAAAAATCAACATCAATATCTTGCTAAAATGTTGCACAAACTTTCATTAACATAAAAGGCATCCTCATATATACATACAGGCCACAAAGCATTGTAAATGAGACCTTGGGTCTCTCAAATTCCTTCACCACAACCTAATTATAACTTGAGAAGTCATCTAAGGTGGAAAACATATTTGATTCTATAACATTTTGCATTAGCTAATCCATATTGGGCATGGGATAATTATCTTTTAAAGAAGATTTATTTAAAATTTGAAAATCCACACACAATCATATGTCACCATTTTTCTTTCTTGCAGGGACTAAATATGCAACCCATGATGAATACCTAATGGGTTGAATGATAGCACCTCCCTTAGCTTATTTAACTCATCCCACATCTTATTGGCCAAAATTGGGTTAATAAGTCTCTATTTATGCCTGAAAGGCTTGCTATTAGGATGCAATGGGATGATATGCTGAAACAGGTCTTCCCTATCTACTTTCAACTCAGAATAAGACCATGCTACACAATATTGGTACTTTCTTAGCAACTACATGTAAACTTTCTTCTCATCTGCACTTAGGTGAGTACCTAACTAAATGATCCTTGGATTCTCATGAGAACCCAAATTACACTCAATCACGTGCTTTGAAATAAATGAGTCTCGAGTCTTGATTCTATCCACTCCATCAAAAGATGCTTCTAAACTTACCAATCCTCTAGGGAACATATTTATTTTTAGCTGGATAATGTCCTTCCCAAACAAGTTTTATTTTTCATCACAAATCTGAACCATAGATTCCAAATCTATTAGTTGATCATGAAACTCAGTTTCACAATTTAGAAACCTCTTAATTTGTTCATCATCATAAAAAAACTATCAATGATGAATATTATCTGGGATTGAAGGCCCAACAAGTACCTCCACTTTATACTGACAATGAGGTCTTGTATATTCAATGTCAGATTGAGCACATAATCCTACAAGTCTATCAGCGTCTTCATTCAAAATTATATCACCACAACAAATATTTAATGCATCAAAGAATTCAAGTAAATCCTAGATAACATTTAGATATAATTTTAACCTTTTGTTTTAGGTGTCATAATCATTGAATACTTGATTTACCACTTGCTTGGAATCACCCTTGGTAATCGAGATTTTAATTACATGTTCATGGGCGATCCAAAAACTAAGTAAGAGTGCCTCATACTCAGTAGTATTATTAGTGCACTCAAAAGATAGCTAAAAAAAAATTGAAACACTTACCATTGGGGGAATAAAATACAATCCCTACTCTCTTTATAATATTGGAGTAAGCCCTATCAAAACACACCTTCCAAACTATACATTCATTGTCAGGTTTAACATTAAGAGTAATAAGTCATTCATTAGTCTCGATATTCCCAATGAAGTTTCCAATCCCAACGTCTATGTACAATACTTTATTTTAAGCATGGTTTGGATCTTCAATTACATGTAGCATCTTTGTCTCTCTATAAAGTTTTACCATCTTACCCTTCAATGGAATGGTGACATAGGAAAGGTCCATTTATACACTTCTACCCATGCTAGCAGCCCATTTATGTGACAGTATCATCCCCCACTTAGGTGGGAATTCCACAACTACCATGTCTATATTCAAATACTTACATCAATGCACTACCAAATACACTACCAACCCCTTGACTTATCCAAAAATTTGAACTTTTCATGATTCCATGGCAAAAAATTTGCTAAAGGCTAATGCAATCTTAACTCTAAGCTCATTTAAGACACCTAGGGACATTACGCTACAAGAACCACCAAAATCAAACATGTAATTATGGACAATAAGACCATTAATCAATAGGGTTGATAAAATGGATCCAAATTCAACTAACTCTCTACTAATTTAGTCCCCAAATAGACATCTAGAGTGGGTTCAACAACCTCTTCATATTCTTCATCACTTTTCGAGGGTGTTTGGGGTAAATCAATTTCATTTACACCTGACTTCTTACCAAATTCCAAGTATTCAAATGCCCTCTTCTTATACTCAGGTAGTCTTAATAATTCAACAAGTTGCATGGTGATGTTTAGTTGGCTCAAAACTTGGGCCATCTCACATATACTATATTGAGGAGGAGTATTTGGTAGAAGGGTAACAACACCTTTAGCTAGAATGTAATAATTTAAGGTTTGAAATGGAGTAAGCTGGGGTGGATTTGCATGCTTAGTAGTAGCCTTAAAAGGTGGATTTTGTTTAACATCATTCACACTATTAGGAATACTAGATATCAAAGGTACTTTATTTTTAGCAAGAGTATATCTAGGCTTAGCAACTTGGGAAATAGGTATTAGTTTGTAAGTATTACGAACTGTCTTAGTTTTCTTGGATTCCTTACTTACATCCCCTACCTTTGGATTTATAGGGGTAGTGTCTTGTGGAGTAGTAACGGGTTACCTACTTGTCAAATAGTGCTCCTTATCTTGGGAAATTAATGAATTAATTAGTGGTTGTCTATCCTCAACTGATGAAATTCCCCCATAATATTTTTAAATCATTATTGATCTTATAAAAAAAAAACCATGAATATGTAATTCATATGCCTATGCCATATTAACCTCACAAGCAGATTTACATGTTGTGGCACATATATTTTATACCAAACTCTAAAACATATCATTAGTAACAACACTCATCAATTCTATGGAGGCAAATATCTTGCTTCAGGGACATTGACAACTAAACATCATAATCTCATCACTAGATGATATAGACTCAAGTTCATTCACATCTTCATCAATCAATTCATCTATATCATATGGAAGATGTTGAAGGAATCACTTTTCAGAACAATAAACATCAATGTCAAAACCTATCGCATTCACTTTAGCATTTAATGGATCAGGCACTTCTTTCATAGCCCCTTTATTCTAATGTTTATATATTATTTCATCATGTGAATGCCTCTTCTCTCTATCATTGTCTTGATTATGGATAGCAGGGCCCCTTTATGATTGATTCAGATTTAGAGCCTTCTCTTGAATGGTAGACACATGAGGGACCCCCTTCATATCCTTGGCAAGCTTGCATGACATCTCTTTGATAGTGAAGGCTAGATTCTTAACCGTCTCCTCAAGATTGGTATTCTGAGTGGGCTGTGCTTTTTTGAGATTGACCAACTTCACATCATTCCACCTATTCATGGGTTTTCCAAAGGCATTTATGTTGTTCTCTATTTGGATGGACCTATTGAATGGTAACTATAGGTTCATAGGAGACTTGTCCTACAAGTAATACACAACCTTCTTATAAAATGTATCATAGTATTTTATCAAGCATGTTGTATCACTAGGCCTTATGTTCTCGGGATGTTGTATCATAACTTTGTTAAACCATGTGTTCAAGTCTTTTACATACTCATTGGGGTTCTTCTTGATGTTTTCAAACTCAACCAAAAGGAACCTTGGATCAACTCTATCACCATACTAAATTCTGAAAATATTCTTCACTTCTTCTCACAAATAAATGCATCCATAGGGAAGAGAATTGAACCATTTTAAGCATACTTCTCTAGCATGTGAATAAAAAAATTGATGCACACATACTCATGCTCAACCTCATAATATTTAATAATATTGTGGAAATATTTTAAGTGATAGTCAAATCTCACTACATTGTTCCCTTGAAACTTTAGAAGGCTTTTCCTTACATTATTTGGGATTTCATTTGGATAACCTTCCATGTCATCAAATTTTATAGATCTAAATCTCAGAACATGAAATGCAGGAAATTCATTCTCATCTAGGTCCTTATGCCTCAAGATTGGTTCAATTGGAGGTTCAAGATAAACTGGCAAAGAGATCTGAGGGGGTGGATGAGGGGTACTTGTAGGATCAAACATGGGAGAGGATATAGCTAGTTTAGAAGGATATGGATAATAGATAAGACTATAATTTCTAGAATGACTAAAAGACATATGAAAGTCCTCAATAATGGGAAGTTCAACAAAAATTTCAAGATTATCATAATATTGGTAGTCAAGACACTATTTAACAACTGGACCTTACCCTTCAACAGGCCTCCAAACATGTCTCCCTCTTCATTGATGAAATCTAAGGGGTGAGACAAGTTACTTGGATGGGTCACCTTTGAAGAATTATCTCAATCCTTCCATCTTTGTAATCAATAAAACACTCAAATCCAAAACTTAAGATACTCAAAGTAGGCACCAACACTAAAACTTAACACATTGATTGTGATACATGCTGAAAACATACTTATTGAATTTAATGATGAGATAAAAGGAAAAAGCACTAAAATTTTAGAATTATGTCCAAAATGTCAGAAAGCACCTTCTAACATGTAATTTTAATATCTCTTTTCAATAGACTCAGCAAAAGTCGAATTGTCAAATATTTCAATTCCTGGCATGTCCCCTAGTAGAGTGATGCAGAGTTGATTTCCAAGATAGTCCATATGTAGAAAATAATAGCAGAGAACTTCAAAACATGAAAAATTATAGTTCTCTACAAGAGTCCCTGGTAACATAAGTAACCCAAACTTCAATTTAATCCCCAACAATGGTGTCATACCAATGTTGGTTTCTAGTTGTACACCTCTTATGCTCAACTTTGCACACTTGAAGAAAATGGAAAACAAAGATGAAAAACCCATTCATATTTTGTTATAGTCGGGGAAGGGTTTATCATAAAGAATGGACTAAATAGAGAAACTTATTGAGAAACATCGATAGAGTGTATTGCCAACTTTATGTTACTTCTGAGTCTACCTAAACCAAAGTGAGAGTACCTATGGGGTAGCTTGCTCATATGGAGATATTATGCAATTTAACCTCCATGGGTTATTTTTGTACAAAGAACAATAAATATGAATAGGGCATAACCAAACTTGTACAATCCACCTAGAAAGGGTGGAAAACATTCTTTATTTCTTCACATATATCAATGCATCCATGGGGAAGATAATTTAACCATTCGTGAGCATCTTCCTCTACCATGTGTAAAATAAACTAGATGCACACATCCTCATGTTCAACCTTATAGTCTTCAATAATATTATGAAAATTTCTCAAGTGCTGATCACCACTCACTACATTGTTTCCTGGAAACTTTGGAAGACATTTCCTCACTCCATTTAGGATTTCATTAGGATAACCTTCCATGTCATCAAAATTTATGATGTTCATTATCATCTAGGTCCCTATTCCTCATTATTATTTTAATTAGAGGTTCAAAAACAACTGGCAAAGGGATGTGAGGGGGTGAATGAAGGGGACTTGTAGAATCAAACTTGGTTGGGGATTCAGCTAGATGAGAAAGAGCTCGATAATAGATAGGACTATAAGTTTCAAAATGACTAAAAGATCTATGCAAGTCCTCAACAATGGGAAGTTCAAAAAAAATTCAAGATTATAAAAATCTTGGTAGTCAGGACAATTTTTAACATTTGAACCTTGGACTTCAACAGGCCTCCAGACCTGTCTCCCTCTTTTTTGATGAATACTTAGGAGTGAGACAAGTTACATGGATGGGTCACCTTTGAAGGATGATCTCAATCCTTCCAAAATTATAAGCAATAAAACACTCAAATAAAAAAATTAAGATATTCAAAGAAAACACCAATCTTTTGTGAAACCAGATAATAAAGTTGGATTCACGACTAGAATCACAATTCTAGAATATAAAAGTTAACACATTGACTATCATAAATGATGAAAACATACTTGTTTACTTTTAATGATGAGATAAAAAGAAAAGAAACATTTACATTTTTAGAATTATGTCCAAAAGGTGAGAAAACACCTTAAAAAATTAAATTTTAACAACTCTATGCAATAAATTATGCAAAAGTTAAATTTTCAAATATTTCAATTCCTGACATGTACCCGAGTGGAGTGATGTGGAGTTGATAACCAATGTATTCCAAATGTAGCAAATAATAGTGGATAAATTCACAACATCAAACACTTACAATTCTATGCAAGAGTCCCCAGTAACACAACTAACCAAGAGTTCAATTTAATCCCCAACAACGATGCTAGATGAATGGTGACATTGAAAAACCAAAAATAGTAAGAATAACACAGTAGGAAGATAAATTTAAAAATTATATTAGATCTATACAAGAGTACCTAACAATACAGGGGCCAAGGTTCATAGCTTTTCCCTGGTAATGGCACCAAATGAGTTTTGGTTCCCAGTTGTACACCCTTTATGCTTAGCCTAACACACTTGAATAAAATGAAAAATGAAGATGAAGAACCCATTGATATGTTGTTATAGTTAGGAAAGGGTTTGGCATCAAGAATGGACCGAACAGAGAAAGTGATTAAGAGGCAGCGATAGAGGATATGGTCATAGATCCAATGGTATGTAGATAAAGGATTGAACCCTATAGATAGAGATCATAAGAGCATTTTTGATCTATGCAAATGGGATAAATAGTGCAAGATGAAGGTGGATATTTTTAGAGGAATAAAGACAAATGCATAAGCAACAAGTGTTAAGCCCATAACTCATGATTAAATCTTGAGCATATTTTGAAGATCCAATGGTGTGAACAAAAAGTTAACATTTCAATAGGGCTAAATATATAATGAGAGGTTTCCACATGGCATGATAACATTCAAGAAATCAATATTATTTATAAGGTACATAGGGAACCTATAGAGATGCCAAGTGGTAGAATCTCAGAGTCTCAAATAGTGATCAACTGCCCATGATGAAGTCAAGGACCATAGACTTCTTAAAATATCAATTACATGTATTTGATCAAGATTCAAGACTACATGAGAAATTGATAGATGTCCAAGTTGAAACCAATTAAGTAGCTTAATTACTTTTAAACCCCATGAATTCCTAGTTGGATCTAATGTGGCATGCCATGGTATAATATGTGTTAATCTTTGGTATTAAATCTAGAAATGATGGTTCCTTCATGGATAAATAAGAATTAAAAGCATAGAATAAGGTCTATGGGCCATTCCAAAGAATATTTTTCAAATTGCCACAGATCATTTTCTATTTCTACCATAACTGGAGTATTCCAGTGCCATCATTGCAAGAGAAGGTTGTTTCATGGCTTGCATAAGAGGGAAGTCATCTATCCAAGAGGTTCTAGCTATGAAATCAAGTGTTCAAGGGCATCTCCAAGAAGTTACACATGAGGATAAAGTTTTTTCAGCCTTGACCACAAAATTTAACCTTCCAGATCATGTAAAAAGTCATCTCCAGTCAAGAAATCAAAGGGTTTATTACAAATATTCATCATTCCTTGTTGAGGTAGATAGAACAATGATTTTTATTACAAATAGATGAATATTTCAAGTGTGGAAAGGAATATTTTCTAGTTGGGAGCATCTTGGTATAATTTCAAGAACTAGTTTGTAATTTTGTAAATTGCAACCCATAGTCTTAGATTTGAAAAGGGTGCAAAATGTACAAATAGGATGTTTTGTCCTCTATTCAGGGGGGGTCATTGTTTTTGGTTGTTCATTTTCTCTAAGTTTGGGTTTTTCAAAATTTTAGGGATCAACAACTATGTGTAGATCTTGTCTCCCTTGCTAAGGTGTTACAAGTGTACATCCATTAACAAGATTTGAGAGCATTTTTAGTTGGGAGCATCTTGGTATAATTTCAAGGACTAGTTTGTAATTTTGTAAATTGCAACCCATAGTCTTAGATTTGAAAAGGGTGCAAAATGTACAAATAGGATGTTTTGTCCTCTATTCAGGGGGGGTCATTGTTGTTGGTTGTTCATTTTCTCTAAGTTTGGGTTTTTCAAAATTTTAGGGATCAACAAATGTGTAGATCTTGTCTCCCTTGCTAAGGTGTTACAAGTGTACATCCATTAACAATATTTGAGAGCATTTTTATGTATCCCTTGTCCAACATGGGGAAATATCACCATGCTTGTCTCCATGGCAGCATTTTGAGAAATTGATGTATGTAATATATATTTTCAATTTATTGAAAATGCTTGTGGTTCTTTGTTATTCCCTATTGATGAAGTGCAATACTGTGTTTTTCAAGTTATGTTGATTGGATACTTGGGTTAATGTTCACCATTGGTTATCATTTTGAGCATAGATATAGATTATAAATAGTTTATACATTATTTTAGGATACATTATTGAATAACTTATTAAGACACCCTAGGTTTATGGATTTGATAGGGAAAAATGTTTGAAATTTTAGTTTTAGTGTATACTCTATGTATTTTAAGGATCATTTGGTATATCCCATTAGCTCACTTATGTGTTTTCTCTATATCTTTACGAAGGAATATTGTCATAAACACTAGAAGATGCCCTACAATTGAAAATCCACCAACACACCACCACTCTTTTTATAATTAACAAATTGTCCTATCACCGTATTTTATCAAGCTCATTGTATCACTAGGCCTTATGTTCTTAGACAATCAAATCATAGCTTCATTGAACCATGTGTTAAAGTCTTGCATTCACTCATCTTGGTTATTCTTGATTTTTTCAAATTTAACCAAAAGGAAACTTGGATCAACTCTATCACCCTACTAAATTCTAAAAATATTCTTCATTTTTTCCTAGGAATCAATGCATGCACAAGGAAGAAAATTGAACCATTCATGAGCATCTTCCTCCACTATGTACAAAAAAAAATTGATACACACATCCTCATACTCAACTCAATAGTCTTCAATAATATTCTAAAAAGCTCTCAAGTGCAGATCACCACTCACTACATTTTTTCCTTGAAACTTTATAAGACATTTCCTTACTTTGTTATGAATTTTATTAGGATAACCTTCCATGTCATCAAAATTTATAGGCGTAAATTTAGGAATGTAGAATGTAGGAAGTTCATTCTCATCTGAGTCCCAATGCCTCATGATCGGTTCAATTAGAGGTTCAAGAATAATTGATAAAGGGATATGAGTGGGTGAATGAGGGGGACATGAAGGATCAAACTTAGTAGGGAATTCAACTGGTTGAGAAGGAATTAGATAATAGATAGGACTAGGAGTATTAGAATGACTAAAAGAGCTATGAAAGTCCTAAAAAATGAGAAGTTTAACAAAAATTTCAAGATTATCATAATCTTCATAGTCAAGACACTATTGAGGAATTGAACCTTGCCCTTTAATAGGCCTCCAAACTTATCTCCCTCTTCTTTGATGAATACTTAGGTGAAAGACAAGTTGCTTGGATAGGTCACCTTTGAAGTATGCCCACAATCCTTTTAGCTCTAAAAGCAAGAAAACAATCAAAGTTAAAAAAGTAAGATATTCAAAAAAGGCACCAATCTTTCATGAAACTAGATAATAAAGTTGGTTTCATCACTAGAATCATAATTCTAGAAAATAATAGTCAACACATTGATTGTAATACATGCTAAAAACATACTTGCTGAATTCAATGATGAGATAAAAGGAAAAAACACTCAAATATTTAGAATTATGCCCAAAATGGGACAAAGCACCTTTTAACATGTAATTTTAAAACCTCTTTACTATAAACTTACAAGAATTCAAATTATCAAATATTTCAATTCTTGGCATGTCTAGTAGTGGATTAATGCAGATTTGATGGCCAAGATAGTCCAAATGTCTCAAATAATAACAAAAAATTTCATAGCATGAAATACTTATAGTTCTCTATAAGAGTCCTTAACAACATAAGTAACTAGGACTTCAATTTAATTCCTAGCAATGGTTCCATACGAGTGGTGATTTTGATGAACCAAATATAGTCAAAATAAAAATAATAATAGCTCTCTATAAGAGTTCCCAAAAAAATAAGGGCCAAGGTTATTAGCTTCTTCTTAGCAATGATGCCAAATGAGTATTAGTTCCCAATAGTACACCACTTATGCTCAGCCTTGCACACTTAAAGAAAATGGTAAACAAAGATGAAAAAACTATTTATATGTTGGTAGAAAAAAGGAAGGTTTTGGCATCTATAATGGACTGAATGGAGGAAATGATTGAAAAGTAATGGTAGAGCGTATGGTCAGCTCCCTGATACTTCTATCTCTACCTAAACCAAGGTGAGATCACATATAGAGTAGCTTTCTCACATTGAAATATTCTAAAATTCAACCTCCATGGGGATTTTGGGCACATATAACAATAAATATGACGAGGGCACAACCAAACTTGTATACTCCACCCAAGAAAGGTTGTCATGTGGAATGCACAAATGCTCTAGGTCACATACAAGCTACTGATGATTGATATGAAGGTGATTGTAATATTCATTATAAAGGATTTTTCAACAATAAGAGGTTACAAGGAAGACTGTAATTCTAACCTTTAAATCACAAGATTCAAATGCATGTTATATAAGAAATATCTTATGCATTTGTAAGTAAATAACACTGCTAATATGCAACAAATGTGTATTATTTTTAGGGTAAGACAAGGTAGGACATTTTGTTAATTATAAAAGGAGTGGTGGTGTGCTCATGGCTTTCAAAAATTATGGCATCTTGAACTATTTATGATAATATTCCTTCACAAAGATATAGTAAAAACTCATAAACTAGCTAATGGGACATACCAAATGATCGTTTAAAGACATAGAACATACACTAAAACTAAACTTTCAAACACCTTTTCCTATCAAATCCATAAACTTAGGGTGCTCTAACAATTTATTCAAAAATGTATCCTAAAATAATGTAGAAAGGGTTTATAATATAGATCTATGCTCAAAATGATAATGCAATGGTGAAAACTAACCCAAATGTCTAATCAACATAACTTTCAAAACACATTGTTGCACTTAATCAATGGGAGATAGAAAAGAACCACAAGCATTTTCATTAACTTGAAAAGAGATATTACATACACAATTTTTTCAAAATTCTACCATGGGGACAAGAATTGTGATATTTCTCTGTGTTGGACAGGGGAAACATAAACATGCTTTCAGAGCTTGTTAATGGTTATACACTTGCAACCACGTTAGCAAAGGAGACAAGATCTACACACAATAGTTGATCCCCAATATTTTACAAAACCCATAATTAGAGAAAATAAATAACTAACAATAATGACCTCCTTGAATAAATGACAAAACCTCCTTTTTATATAGTTTTCACCCTTTTGAATTATGGGACTATGGTTAAAATTTTCAAAATTATAAAGTATACCTCCAAATTATACCAAGATACTCCCAGCTAGAAATATTCTTTTCCATACCTAAAATCTTCATCTATTTGCAAGAAAAATCATTGTTCTAACTACCCCTATAAGGAATGATGAATATTTTCAACAAAACCCTTAATTTTTTGAATGGAGATGCCTTCTTACTTGATCTGAAAAGTGAAATTTTTTGTTGAAGGCCAAAAAAAACTTTGTCCTCATGTGTAAATATTTGGAGATGCCCTTGACCACTTGGTTACATAGATAAAACCTCCTAGATAGATGCCTTTACTCTTATGCAAGCCATGGAATAACCTACTCTTGCAATGATGGCATGCGAATATTCTAGTTATGGTAGAAATAGAAAATGATCTATGGCCATTTAGAAAATATGATTTGGAATCACTGACATACCTTATTCTACACTTTGAATTCTTGTTCATATATGAAAGAACCATCAATTTAATATTTAAAACCAAATATTTACACATATTGACACATTTCACTCCACATCAGATCCAACTAGGCATTCATGGGATTTAAAACTAACCAAACTACTTAATTGGCTCCAACCTAGACATGTGTCACTTTCTCATGCAGTTTTAAAGTTGTATCAAATATGCACCATTGATATTTTAAGAAGTATTTGAGCCTTGACTTCATTGTAGGCCATTGATCTTAATTTTGGCCTTTGAGATCCTACCACATGGTAGCTCCATGGGTTCCTTGTATTCCTTGTAAGCAATATCAATTTCTTGAACACTATTTTTCCATGTGACAGCTTCTCATTAGATCTTTGGCCATATTAAACTGTCAACTATTCACTCACAACATCAGATCTTTGAAATATACTTGAGATTTAATCATGAGTAATGGGCTTGACAATTGTCACTTCCACATTTGTCTTGAGTCCTTTTAAATGTCCACCTTCATCTTGTACCGTTAATACCCATTTACATCAATTAAACATGCTTTGTTGATACTTGTCCATAGGGTGTAATCCTTTTTTCTACATACCATTGAATCTATGATAGGTTTCCCATGGTGGTGATACTTTTCATCTTCTTGATCATCCCAGGGCTTTCTTGATGTCTTGACCTATTATGCACCATCGATCAAAATCTATATGATTTGTCACATACTATTGATTGATGAGAATATGTTTTAGGTTTAAATCATGTCCTAAAAGCTCAACACTTATCACTTTCATGCTTGTCCTGAGCCCTTTTGAATTTTTAGATTTGATCACACACTATCAGATCATCTTTCCCCAAATGGACATGCACTGTTTGATTATATCCTTTAAGTCAATCGTGATTGGCTCCAAGTTAATATGAAAATAATTAAGTCAGAGTTTGGGGAATAAATAACTTAGTATAAATTCATAGCCTAAGTTTTTTTTTTACTAATAAATATGATAAAAGATTTAGGATAGTAATTTAAGCTAAGTTTATAACAAAGGGACCAAGTGTTGGTTAGACTATGTTAATAGATAAAATTGACCAAGGGCCACAGGATATAAAAGGGACCAAATATGAATTTTAGACTAAGGTTTGGCTGTGTTAATAAACATGACTAAACCTTAGTTTAAAAATTAAACTAAGTCCATAGCATATTTAAAGCATTCCCATGTAAATTGTTCCTGCCAGATTTAAATTTAAATCAAAGGGCTTAATCTAATGCAATTGGAAAAAGGGTTTTAAGATGCTCAGACATGGATTCAACTTGGATTTTGATAGATGAAAGGCTAGTAAAGACCAAATTTACATGAAATATTTTAACCCAAACATTGTCATTCCAAATGGACTCCATTATACCTATAACCTATATTTTTGACTTATGAAGTTATTTGAGCATTTATGTGAATTTGGAGAATAATCACTATCTTGTAAAAGAGTCATTAAATTATGAAATAAAATAATCTAAATCCCTACACAAACTCCATAAAGAACTTACATCTAGGATCAAAAGAAAAGTTATTTAATCTACTATAGGACACTTGACCTCTGATGAACACTTGAAACAAGAATTGGGATAAAAAAATTAGACATCTATACCTAGATAGGGTACAATTACTTGAGTGTAATTTTTAGCACTAACATATACTTATTAATCAAACTAGTTAAACAATTAGTCACAAAGTACTTATGTGATAAAACATATGCTAAAGACAAAAACTATAAATGATGAGGTATTCACTCAAATGTAGAAGAGAGATCTCATTTAGATCACAAATTTTAGATAATAAATTCACCTATTCTATCTAGGTAGCACATTCCTTATATTTTTTTCCATAAAATAATGTTAGTTGTTTGTCATTTCCTTAAAAAACTAAGCAAAAAATTAGGAATGCTCCAGTTTACTGACTATCAAATCATTCTATAAGAGCCTATACCTAGATCAACTTGATCTCCCATTCAAATCATGGATTGGTGTGTTCTAGGCTAAGCAAAAGTAAAAACCCCACTTGAAAGGTTGCAATGAATTAATTGGCATAGTATTTTATTTATGTAAATAGTTAAGTATATTCTCACATAGTATCTTGCTTGTAATTTTAACCATAAAATTGGAAATGCTCCATTATAATGAGTATCAAATCATTATATTACAGTGTTTTTTTAGTTTTAAATATCAAACACTTTAATCTCCAAACATAAACAAAGTATGCACTAGTTGTCCATGAACACTACACACAAGAAAAATTAAACCAACTATAACTATACACTCTTCCATCATAAATACCTTTAAATACTATTGAAAAAAATATAAATATAAATAAATAATAATGATAATTCTAATAATACAAATGGTAATGTAGTATTTATCTAGATAAGAAAATTGAAATGATAAAAAAATGGCTCACCATGAGAAAAAAAATGAGCATTTTATATTCAAAATTCTCACCATCCAGATCATTATATTTATGTAAAGTGCTTCAACTTGGCCTCCAAAATCATTTATTAGAGAATAATTTATTTAATCCTAAAAACCAAAATCACAAACCTTTTGGAAAATTCTCTATGGTTTTACTAAAATTAAAGGCTGAGAGAATAATGCACTATGAAAATGCAAAACTAGCAAAGATTTTAAGCTTAAACATGTGAAGTTTTATTTGAGGAAGAAACAATGCCCCTATGCAACAATGTTGATTTTATGTTCAAATCTTAGACAACAAATCATAAGCATTCTTCAAAATAATAATTTTTTAATTTTACCTCAAATTTTAATGATTTAAGCATAATTGACCTAATTCAAGATATTTACAACACACGCATTTTGGAAAATGTTCCATCTTTGTCTTGAAAATAAGGATTGCATAAACTATTGAGAATGGAAAAAGTAGCACTTGTACGCATGTTTAGTTATAAATATGAGATACAAAGATTGAGTTAAGAAAACAATGGTTGTCCATTTGTAAAAATGAGGATTTAATATTCAAATCACAAGCCTTTTGGAAAATAATCCATATTTGTATTGAAATTGAATTGAGAAAACACCAATACTTATGTCGAGGATTTATATTCAAATCACTCATACCAAAATCATTACCATTTTTCAAAATGCTCTAACTTATTTTACATATTTTAAAGGTTAATATATTGCATCCAACCTTCTTATTAAAAAACTAAATTGCCACTGAAATAAAAACTTATGGTAGTAATTATTATGACATTTCTGATATCATATAATATAATTAATAATAAAACTTAAATATAAAAAAATGTTTTATCTCTTTTAAATTATGTCATAAATCTATGTTTCATGTTTATATATAAAAATGTGTAATTGACACCTTGAAAATTTAATCCTAATTTAGCAAACATGAAAGAACCATCTAAATCATCAATATAGTTTCTCATGGCTATAAACTTACAAACTCTCTTGGGAAATGATTATTCACTAAATCGTAACATTCTACCCTAATTGAAATACTTGGTATTTTACTTCCTTTCCTAGATTCACTTGTTTTGAATGTATATTTTTTATGATCAAGTATTTTTTCTTGATCAAGTGTGTTAAAAGAAATAAAGTTGCTAGAAATGCCCTTTTCAATTTTAATTTATGACTCATTACTAAATTTTGATATACCACCTGTTAGTACTAATTTTTAAAATTCATGGGTATTGTCTTTGAAAAAGAACTTTTTATCTCTTATTTTGAAATAAACTAGATATAAATGCTCTCCAATCTACCACTTTTTACCACACATTTAAAACAAAATTCAGTTTTATTTTTCCTTACAGGGATTTGGGGCATGGCACCCTTGTTATACTACTATTTTAAAATATCACATGTTAATAAATAGGTATGGTTAGTCAAATGTAATAATTCAAAAGTTGGTCTTCTTATACGAGTAATTTCTACTAGCAATGTCTATCAGTTTAAAATTTATTAACCTTTTTTAGGCACCATATATTTGTTTAACAAATCTTTTCACCTTAATTCTAAATAACCATTTTTTTTAGAAATGATATTTATTTAAATAATTAATTATACTTTACTTTTATATTTGATATTTCAATTTTATATTTATTTTGTTTAATACAAATATAAATGTTTTTTGTATGTAAAAAATATGGTCCTCCTAGAAAAATTTGATATCAATATAGAAATATCCCTCCTCTTAAACTTTCTATTAATACTTTTAAACTTACTGAATAAAGATATTTGTGAATATATCTATACATTTTGATTTTAATTTACATAGATTAATCCAAGTCAAATTTTGAAACCAAAACTATTTCATTTTTTAAATTTTATTATGTTTTCTTGAAGATTGAATTTGAATTCTCGAGCATATGAAGAAGATGATATTATCTTGATTAAATATCCCTTTCGCAAACTTTCAGGTTTGTGCTCACCAATTTTTGAAGCAATATGACCATGACCTCTCATAGGATGAGAAAATATGCAAATGTATTTTCTAAACCTTAAAATTTAAGAGTATTTTGTATTCAAGGGTTTTATTTACTATGAGGTTCGTAAAAGATACTAATGGTTTTTTAGGTATTTTCATAAATACTTGAGGACCTTTATTCAGTATAGTGACCACAAATGTTTATTTTTGTTTGCTTGTGAAACATTTCAACCTTGACAAACAACATTTGAATTGAAGTCTTCACATAAAACTAAGTCATGGAATACCAGTTTTTTGTTCCAAACAATGAGATTTGAGTATTACAAGAAACCATATGTCAAAACAACATGATCTAAAGTCATAAATTAATATATGTTTTATTTATTTAAAATCTTTTACCTTCAAATATTAAAATGGTTTTTTCTTGTTAAAATTTTTCCATAACTTTCTTTCATTTCTCTCTATATATTTTGGAGATGTATTTGATATTCCCTTTATATATACCTTAAAATATTATTAACCACAAATGAATATTAATATTTAAATTAAATATTCTATATATGTAAAACAAAAAATAATTAATGTCTTTCTAAAATTTTAGGCTCTACCCGTTGAGACTTTATTGAAATTGTTGAGAGGAGAATATGATCTAAAGCACACATAAGTTGCAAACTGTGAATTTCTAGGCATAATTTCACTTTGCTTGCTCTAACTTCGTACCCATTGAGATTTCAAATCCTACAATTGCTATAGTTAGGGAAGAGACTAATGGACGCGTAGAGCATAAGCAAGAAAACAAGAAAAGATCCCATCAATTTGGAGGACAACATAAAAATTGGATGCATGAGAAAGCTACCAAAAGGATATTACATGGAGAGAGATCAGGGGAAGACAATAAGGAGCCATGAGAGGAACATGGGAATATCATGTTTCAGACAGAAGCATACCAAACAACAAAAAAGTGTCAATCCTTTGCTGAGGTGAGATCATCTTCTAAAAATGCACCCAGATCTGAATCTATTCCACTCAATCTTGCCACGATTCACCCAGTCTTGTAATTTGGAAATGAGGAGAGTGAAATAACGTTTAAAAATGAAACCTCATTTTCAGTTAGAGCCATAATTTATAGCTTAGTCAATCTTTAACTGAAGCTCCCAATTCTAAAATATGCCGCTTCTCTCAAACCACCACCATTCAAAACCAAACTGTTCACAATGAAATATATCGTTTTATCTTTTTGTAAAATGAATCTGGAGGGCCTTGCCCACTGTATAAGCATCCGACTTGATAATATGTAAAATAATAAAATTATTAAAAAACAGCGTAACAGATCCCTGTATCAAGTTTAATTAAATTAGTACGCTTTAACAGATATGTGTGTTTGAGTTAAGTAAATCAGGAGAAATTTCCAGGTTGCGTCTCATACTATAATTTTTTTATAATTATTTTAATAATGAAACTATAATATTAATATAAATATAAATAAATAAATCTATCCATATCACAGCAATTATAAAAGATTACCCGATAAGTTGATATCAAGAATTTGATTCTCCTGTATTTTATTGTCCTATAAATTCGAATATAAATTAAATTGCCGTACAATATTTAAGATTTTTTGTTTTGAAATTTTTAAGTTGAAAGAGAAAAATATTTTTTATTATATTTAAGTTTAAAAGAAAAATGTATATATATTTTAAATAATTGAAGGTATAACATATAATTTTCTAAAAATCTATTTTTTCAATATTGATTATATTTTGCCTAAAAATTTTTAAGGGGAAAACAATTTTTATTGTGTTTAAATTTAAAGAGAAAATGTATATATTTTAATTAATTAAAGGCATAATGAATAAGTTTATGAGACTTTCATTTTATTAATTATTAATTAGTAGTTTTATATTTCTCTCTCTTTTTTTATAGTTATAATCATAAGACAAGGACATCGATATAATACACAAGAATAAGAATAATTTGTTTTCAAATATTTTGTAGATATGATTCGACCAAAGTTGAATTTTAAAGATGAGGACTATTAAGAAAATATAAAAATGAATATCTAACAAAACAATGAAAAATAAATGATAGATGTAAAAAGAGATCAAAGATTAATACATTGAAACAATAATGGCAAAGAAAGTCTTGGTATATGTAGGGCCAAATTAAAATTTGAAGAATTGGATTTACAAGGTCAAGAACGCGCTGATATAGTGAGAAGAAGTCATGCACGATCATTTGAAGATGATTAAAATGTGTATTCATATGACAACTAGTAGGTGAGGATGGCAGCTATAAGAGTATTCACAAGGTTGGCATTTGTCCCTACACATGAATCACTTAAATGGGGTTTTTTTTGGGTTGGTTACATTTATTACTTAACCAGCCATTTTGTGATATAGAATGGGATATTGAATTGAATGATGATGTAATAATATTAAATCATGAGTCATTCAATTATAATCTTTTTTATGTTGAGCAAAGAAATATTGTAGTCGATTTTGAAAATAATAATGATTTTGAAAATGAAGATAATTAACTTATTCAATGAAACATAATGGAATATAAGTGGGAAATCATATTTAGGCTATAACATGATCAAATTATGGAAGTAACATAAATATTTATGTTATAAAGAAAAAATATTGATAGACAAACATAATGGAATAATAAAAATCAAGGTGAAGAATACACAAGTAGATTGATAAAGTTTATAATCAACATAAAATATAATAAATTTTGGTTAGGAAAAAATATAAAAGGCCAGGTAAATCTGATCCTCTCAATATGACTCTCAAATCAAGAATATAAAATATATTAAAATAATTTTAATTATTTCTTGATTTAGTTTTAACAGTTTAAGATAGACATTCTTGTATTATCTAATATTTTTGCCATATATGTTTCGTTTATGTATAAAAATTTGTTGTATATCTAAATTATTGGACCTCATTTTCATACTTCATGTCTACAATTGGATCCCTAATTCATAAACCAATATTTTTAACTTTTAAGAAGAAAAAAAAAACCTAATTAATTTTAATTAAATATTAAAACAAACAACAGATATTATAAATACACCAACAATTCTAAAATAACTGTCCTTATTAATTATTATGACCAACACAGACTTTATATACATTACTAAATAATTTATTGTAAAGATGTCACCTAAATCTGAGCATGGATACAAATGCAAAATAATGATATCAGCCCTAACCAAAAGTCTTTATTTGATCAGGTCTTAAGCAACGGTTTTGAATTTTTCAAATAGTTATCATGAGCAATATCCGATAATTATCAAAATTGACATTCATTGTATATTAAAAAATTAATGATTCTGTTTGCTTGAATTTGATTTCATGTTTCATTATTTCAGTGGTCATGATGAGACACTTGCATGCTTTTAAAATATAGTTTACCTTTTAATTTAGGGAAACTTCATATACAATATTGATATCTGAAAATTTTATATAATTTAGGAAAGATGTGTTGAGGGTTAGCATGTCTAAATATTCTTTAAATGTCAAACTATTAAGGATGGTAATCAAAAATAACGATACGTTGAAAATATTAAATTATATAAATTAAATTTAATTTACAAATATTATAATTATAGAGTATGTTTTTAAGAACTATTATTTTTAGAAAATGATAAATATTTTAATATTTGTTTGATCTTTATCGAATTTTTTAAGTGTTTAATAATTTTTTCTAATAATTATATAAATTTTATATAAAATTAATATTTTTTTGATCTCTATTAAATTTTATTGAGGATAGCAAATTGTTGAACCAACTTTACAGATCTTATCCAATAAAATATTTTCATTAACATTCTTATTATAAAAAAATTTATAAAAAAATAAATGATATAAGTACCCTGTAAAATAAAATCCAAAGAATTCTAAAACTATAGAGACCTTTTAAGGCTACAATCCATAGGCTCTTTTTCCAAGTCCTTTATATACAGTAGTATACAATAAATAGACTTGCAATTAATTATTTATGTCATTAAGTTTTGGCTATGTGGAATTATTTTGATAAGGTTTAGGTGCATTTAATTGAGTTTTAAGTGATTTAAATTGTCTAGTATGTTAAGTAGACAACTGAGGTTAAAATGGTCTTGTGAAATGAAGACAAAATAGTAGTAGTAATAGTAGTGGTGGTGGTGGTGATGATGATGATGATGATGATGATGATGATGATGATGATGATGATGATGATGATGATGATGAAACATTTTTATAATTAATTTATTAAATTTATTTTCAAAAAATTACTATCATAACTTGTCTTTTATTAAACTAACCTTAAATTGATAAATACTCAATAAAATGGCAATCAATCTACTAGACATGTAATAAAATTTTGAGATAAGTTTAAAGCTTCACAGTGCTTATCAATGGATGTTTGAAAATGTATTTCAATCCCTATTTCATAATATATAGTAGCCATTTTTATAAATATTAAAAAAAAAAACCTATGGAATTAGAACCTAAATTAATAAATATGAAATTACTTGTTTGCAACTATTTTAATTGAAAAGGTTGGTTTTGAATTCTAAGATCTTCATACCAACAGAGATAAATTTCATTTTAGAAAACTTGAAGTTTCACAAATAAAATCGTTGCACTATGCACTTTAGTATTATAACAGAAATGGAATAACGCTAACGAATGGATATTGAAAAAAATTCAATTTAGAGATGTTTCAAAATTTGAAGTTTTAAATCGAGGAAGTTGGGTGATTTTGATGCATTCACAAGTTAACGACATTTTTAAGGTTATTAATGGGATTTTTTTCCCAAAAACTTTTAAATTTTGTAAAACATTGTTAAGACTGCACGCAACTTCGACGTTCTTATATTAATCACTAGAGGAAAAATGCTAATAGTGTGAAAATTTAAAGTATTGAAATTGAGATCAAATTGAAGAATTTTGTCAGGTAATTCATAGCATTTCACAGCTCATTTATATCTTTAATTCCATAAAAACAAATACATCTTACAGAATCTCAAAATTTCAGATTATCAAATTTGAAATAATAAATAATGTGAAAATCAAGAATTTCACTGTTTTCATATCTAAATGCTCAGTTATAAAAGCATAATTCAATGATTTTACATAATTTTACAAAGTTATGTATATCTTTATAACCATAAACACTAAAATTCTTGTAAAACCTCGTAACCTATGAAAATATAGTTGCACTATGCGTAAGATTGACATCTTGTTATCAAAAGAAAAGATTGAAAAAAAGTAAGGGAAATGTCCTCACCTGGAGATGAAAGGGAATATAATCGGGTGCCTATCGATAAAACTGTTCACTAGATAAGGGAAGAAATACCTTTAGCTACTATTACGATTTTCCGAAATATCTTAGAACAGTCACTACCAACAGGTGTTGTGTGAGCAGGCCAATAGATTTTATAATATGGCCTTTGGGCATTAACTAATTTCTATACACTCTATCAGGGACAACTTAAAACTGATTTTCCTTACAAATTGGCATAATCAAAACCGTACAGCATCTCACAAACCGTGAAATGAATATCTCCGGTGTAATTGTTTAATTTTATAGGTTATTATTTAAATTTATTTTAGTTTAATGATCTAAATAAGTTGAAATTTTAATATTTTAGATTGTGTAATATAATATTTATTATTGAAATTTTAATGTAAAAAGTTGATTGATATTGAGCTTACTATTTATAAAAATGAAAAAAAGATAAAATATTTAATTTGGATCTATTTTTTTAAGATCTATATTTGTGTATCCACTTAATCTATTTTAAGATGGATCTATTATCACTCGTCATAGGAAATCAAGTACAAAATATTCTAAGAGAGTATTAACAATGCTTAGAAACATGTAGTGACTAGATATGTACAATGTCTACCAAAACTATTTTTACATAAAATAACAATATATTTTGCTATAAATCTATGTGCTTATCTATCAAGACAATTCATGTATAATTTACAACTCTTAGTCCTACACTCCTATTTAATTTTTTCTTATTTTTATATTGAGATGAAAAATACATGAATATAGCAATAAATTTCATAAGCACCACAAAATATACTTTGTTTTTCATAATTATTGATATATCATCAAATAGGATATATGAAAAATTATGTGCTAAACAAAAACAAACACTTCATATAATTATGAAACATTATCATCAAGGTAAAAATAGTATATCATTATGCATGATAATTCAAGGAACAAATCATAATATTAAAAGCATATCCTATTGGCACATTTTTTTGAGATCTTCAAGATGAAGCAATCACATAACATTCTCCAATTATATTACTTGTACCAATTATAGTTTTAAAATCCAATATTGGTGGCTCCACCATCCATTCATGACTTCAAATCCAAGTCATATTTTTTTTTCTGAATTAGAAAGAATAATTCTTATAACTTTCTTAGAATAGATCCTCCACATTATATACAAACTCATTGATCAAATTAGCTTCATTTGAAAAATGAATTATACAAAATGTAGAGTCTCGACTTCATCAATTATTTCTTAAAAAAATAGACATGAATTTTTGAGGTTTATCTATCATTTTGGTTGGATATTTGGGATATCTTCATCTTGTTAGTGACAAAACACCATATAATAGAAATATGAGTAAAAAATTATTGTGGTAATAATTCAAATCAATTGTTACATTGGATAAGATATTTATACATCAATGAGAAAGTGAGGACTAATAAACATCTTGTAAACTTCTAAAAATATAAGAGATGCAAATTCAACATCTAATAATTATAAGTTAATGATGACAATAACCAATGTTATATTAGATAGATCCACCAATGAACAATTTGACAATATAATTTATATATTCACCATAAATCATAATGTGCATATACATAATTGAAGAAAATTAAATTCATTAAAATGACTTATTTTACGTAATATTATAACCAAAGTAAGTAGTGCTAATGTGGTAACATATTGGATTGTCTCATCACTATTACCAATAAATGATACAAGATAAACAATTATAAGAACTAAAAAAAAAATCCCTAAATATATATAGTCAAAACATGTAATTTATAATCCAATATGTGCATGTTTTTTACTATATTTTCACTAAGGATCATGATCATTAAAATTATTTGTGATTTATAACTATAAAATGTAAATTTACTTTGTGTTCGAAAAAACATTCGGAGAAAAATCTCAAATTCTAAACTTTATCATATGCCAAAGATATCAATATTTTTTGATTGATTTTTCCAAATGAAAATAAAAGACATTAACAAATATGGGTGAATCACTAACTACAAACTTGTTTACTTTTTGTTTATTTTTATTTAAAATGCATTGAATGAATTTGCTACTTATTTACAATGTTTTTTCATCAAATTTTTTATATGGAGGGAGAAGTGAGTGGGAAAGAGTTGTGGAAATTGTGAGGGGGCTCATATGAGTGGAAATGCAGCAAGGGTGCTTCTAGTGGCACATGGCCTCTTGCAATGTGATTTTCATGAAGGGTGAGGGGGAGAGAGAGGGTGAGGGTGTGATAATAACCATGGGTGTTCCCCACACCCTTTATTTGTATTTTATATATATAAAATAAAAAACTTAATTTATGTGTTATGATTTTCGGCATCATTATAAAATATATTTTTAACACACATATTTAAAATTATGTTATTAATGTTTTAGAAAATAGAGGCATAGTGCAAGGTGAAGATGTCATCACTAATAATGATTGGGTTGCTTGGACAGAATAAAGGACAAGTCCTTTCATGTTTTATAGGTTGGGATTTGGAATTTGTGTTCATGATTCAGATATGAGGAAGGAGGCTATCAGTGGATGGGATGGAGTCATTTCCTACATTTGGGTTTCAATGCTTCTGTGCTTCTTATTCTTGATAGCAAAGATGGTAGTTGTATTATGTGTTTGTGTACATTGGGAGTTTTTATTGGTTTTTTTTGGTTAGCAATAGGCTATTGTCGATGGTTAGTATAAACTATTTTTAGGAATGAAATGCATGCTAAAATTTATGTTTATTAAGCCTTTATTGTGAGTTAAGGCATATAAAAGAGAAATGTCATTTGATAGTAGCATGACAGATGGGCCATTGAACAAGGTTTTTATGCTACGGTTATGGAGTGTTTTTTGGGTCATTAAGGAAATCATTGGCTAGCTTTCTTTAGAAACACCATGCTGAATGAATGTGAATTTGATTATCTGATTAGTCTTTATGGTAATGTGTTCATATATTTGAAGGATAAGGATGTTATGGTCTGAATTTCAGTAAGTGCCATCCACCCTAACCTTAGACTAGGCTTGGAGGCAATTGTGGGTATTTTTTAGTTCAGGGATAAACACTCACTATTTTTTTTGAAGATAAGTCTTGAAGTTTGGTCACCCCATGAGATTTTATAGAAGTGGAGGACATTTTCTACAACCAATTGGAGCATTTATAATTTATACATGATCACCTTTACAACCCTCACCCTTTATATAGAATGCTTCTAATTATGAATTTAAATGCTCTTAAATCACATGTGGTTTTAATGGTAAATTTCATGACTCATTTTTTTTGTGTAGACATTGTATTCTCCCAACACACCCCTTAGGTGGAAGGGGTGGGCCCTATTACACTCCCTTCTATGCAAGGGTGGATTTTGACTTAGGACCTATTTCGAATGATAGAGATTATCGAGCCTTTGAGATGCATTATGTGCATTTTAGAGGTGGAAGATGCTAACCATATTTTATTTAGTTTCCACTTTCTAGTGGCTGACTAGGACTGGCTATGTAACAAACCTAGGTTGGATTGGGTTAGACCAAAATACTTGTTGTAGTCCTTTTGTCTTGGCCAAAGGAGGATTATAAGGTCAAAACTTAATGCTTATGGTAGGCATGCTCATCAATCCATATTTTGACCCTATAAAAGAAACATAATAAATTAATTTTAGAGGATATGATAAGTTATTTTGAGGAGGTGATGAAAAGAGTAGAATCAGTGATGTCTGAAGTACGCTCTATACATGCTGAGAGATATAAAGGTATTTTTTAAGAATGGGACCTTAAGATCACCTCCTTATGGGATTTGTTAAATATTCCTCTTGTTAATGGGTCAGTCTTATGTACGAAGGTCAAGAGACGTGCTGGTTAGATGGACTAGTCACCTCCCTCTCCCAGAGTGTTCAAATTGAATTTTGATCAAGTATCTAGGGGAAAGATAAGGGCCTTAATGAAAGGGTGTATGATTAAGGACTCTGTTTCTTTTTTAATTATATCAACATCGATAAAGATCATTGATGGTAACAATAACGAGGAAAAAAATTTAGGGCAGGAGTTGAAGATCACCTCCTCATGGAATTTGTAAAAGATTCCTCCCATTAATGGGTCAATTATGTGTTTGAAGGTCAAGATATGTGCTAGTAAAATGGATTGGTCACTTCCTAGATTGTTTAAATTGAATTTTGATCAGAAAATTAGGGGAAATCCAAAAGCCTCAAGGGTAGGGTGTGTGATTTATGACTATGCTAATTTGTTAAGTAGAACAACATCAATGAAGCTCATTGATGGTAACAATAATGAGGAAGAATCAGAGGCGCTGGTGTTGGGGCTAGATATTTTGGTACATTGTAGCATTGATTGGATAGTCATTTAGGGAGATTTGATGGTAATAATTCATGAATTTCACAATAGAAAGGTTGGTTCATGAAACATTGAGAATATCCTTAGTAAGGTGTGTGATGTGTTTTATTTTATTAGTGAATCTAGACACTACTTCTAGGAGACTAATTCTATAGTTGATGTCTTACCCAATAAGGGCATGGTGTAGGTTGAACATGTCATCAACGATAGTAATTGGGGTGATTGGATAGGAGAAAGGACAAGTCATGACTTCATAGTAGGATTGGAGGCAAATGTGGGTGAGTATGTTGTAGGGGATAAATGATTTCTACCTTTTTTAGAGTGGAGTCTCAAGGGTTGATTGCACTATGATATTTCAAAGACATGGAGGATATTTTCTGTAACCTATTGGTGAGGTTTTGGTTGGGTTGTTGTAATGGTATTTATTTCTCAGATTATATTATTGGCTCCCTTTTGTTTTGGCTTTGGTATGTTTAACCCTTCAAAAAGGTTTGTGGGGTGTTGTTGTTTTTCTTTGGGTTTCATGTTTGGTTACTGTTTTGATTACAGTTTCTTATAATCTTATTTTATTTCATTTAAATAAATGACTGCCAAGCCTATTAACCCTCAATTACCTATTATATTTATATAATTAAAAAAATTAATAATTATTTTTAAATAATTTTAAAAATTACTCAAATAAATAATTTTATATTTGAACAATTACATAAATGAATTAAATATAATTCAATAATTATATTGAAACAAATTAAAAATTAATAAAATCAATATTAAATGAAGACAATTTTTCCATTCCAAATAGACTCTCTGTCTGTCCCTGATGTGTGATTTTGAAGGCATTCCGAATCACCTAAAATCGAAGAAAATTATGTTGTTGAAGTTTAAAAGAAAGCGAAATATTTAGAACTGTTGAGTACTTGTTCATATGACTGTATTTCCTTAGTTGATGTATGGGCAATGACGACAGTTCTATCGGACTATTGTCTCCTTTGTATTCATTGAATAATTATCCGTTTGACTTTATCGCTTACATAAATATCACTTTATTATGAATTTGTAATATAATGTCAACTGTTATAATAATATTTAAACTTTTAATTACTTAAATAAATAGTTTTAGAATATATTAACTTTCACTTATTTATTTTATACATATAAATAATTATAAGAAATAATAAAATAAATAATTATATTTAATTAATTATAAAAATTAATGAAATCAATAATTTTATATTTAAACAATTACGTAAATTAATTAAATCAATAATGATAATTGAATAAGTAAAAAATTAATGAAATTAATATTGAATGAAGACTTTTTTTCATTCAAAATAGAAAAAAAGAATCAAGTAAAATCGAAAAAAATTATGTTGTTGAAGTGTAGAAAAATAAAATATTTAGAATCGTCGAATACTTGTCCATATGACTTTATTTCCATTGTCGATGCATAGGTAATGATGACAAGTCTATCGAGTTATTTCTCCTTTGTATTCATTGAATAATGATCCATTTGACATTATTTACAGATTTGATATGTGCCTTTAAATACAAATTTGGAATATAATGTCAATTATTTTATAAATAATTATGATTTCAAATGAAATAAATTTGAAATCTAATCTCAACAATTTTAAGAACAATTATGAATTCAATTGAGTTCTTTTAAATCCATGAGAAAGCGAAAATAGTATATTGAATATTAGAGCTATTCATACAAATTAATCAGTTGAATGCACTTTTAAAATATGATGACAAAGACTCACAACGTATATTCATTTTATCATAAAATATAATCAATTTTTAAAGAGACCATGTTAGATGTAACTTAGAGTTTTATATATATTGTTAAAATTGTAAGAGATTATATTAGAAATATATATTGTCTTAAATGTTTCCCTATTTTATTACGAATAATAATATCATTTGAAAGTTATTGTTGAATAAATAATTTTCATCGAAATTTCTTGAAAAGCAAGGTTGATTATAGAAAATAATTTGATGAATGAAGTGTTGTTTTCAAATTAAAAAAACACAATTATATTAACATGATTATTAATATTTTCTTATATAAAATTTGTTTTACTAAAACTTTAGTGTCATGATTTCCCATAAATTTATTTTAAATTCAACCATCAATTTTTTCATCAATTAATATGTCACATAATTAATTTTATCTCAATATTAATTTAAAAAGACAATTACCAAAAACATAAATTAAATTCATTACAATTAAAAAATTCAAATCAAATTTATTAATATTAATTATTTTTAATTAATATTAAAAAATTAATTTTATTCACCATTAAAGTTTGAACAATTTATAAATAACTACTTCTAGTAACTTTTCCTTCTTTTAAATATTAATTAAATTAAAATATATATTATATTTTAATTTAAATATAATTTATATTTAATAATCACAAATATATTCTATAATGCATCATAAAACAAGAAAGCCTGTTGTAAATTGAGTGTAACAAAACCTGGGGAAAGGGGTAGGGTCATGTTTCCTCAGGCAAATCTGACAAGAACCGCAACAAAACCAGCAACCAACATTGTTATGACGGAAAATAGAGTAAAGAAATTTTCCAAGCATACCTTTTAACATATATATTTTAAAAACATACTAGAAGATCTGGCCCAATGTTTTGGTTTTCTATCGTTTTCCAATGTTTGTAGATCTGGTCTCATCTTCACTCTTCTTCCTTGCCAATATGCACGCTTATCGATATGCATGCAGTTTGAAAGGTAGATTGATCTAAATATCTCTCTACAGAATAATAATTTTTTTTGTTCAATTTCATTTGTTAAAGAATGACAGAGTAACTTATATTTAATTATCACATTTCTTTTAATATTGTCAAACCTGCTTAAATTTTTTTGTGTTATTCTGCCACTTATATTATTAGATAAAACGTAAAAAACTAAAAATTTAAAAAACAGGGTAACGGAATCTGTATCTCAGTTTATTTAAATCAGTATGCTTTAGCTGATATGTATGCTATTATAATTGCATGAATTGTTTGAGTTAATAAGATAATTTTTTTATTATAAAAGTAGAAGCATGTTGCATTTCATATTATGTTTTAATTATAATTATATATATATTTTTATTTTATTATATTGAAATTATAATAAAATATAAATAAATAAATTTATATCATAATAATTATAACAGATTAAACAATAAATGGTGATATCAAAAATTCATGTTATGTTTTTGAAATGATAAAAAATATTTTAGTCATGTTATTAATAGATAAAATAAAATAAAAAATTTTCAAACAGAGATTTAAGGAGAGAAGATGAAATTCATAGAAACTAAATAATGTTATGTATTTATTAAAAATTTATTTTTATGAATATGAAATAACTTATTATGTAAAATTTTATGTGATATGTATGGCTGATTTTTATTAATATTAACTTTTATATATTACATATGTGAATGATTGACTAATTCAATTACTATTATATAATGTGATTTGTATGATACATTTAAATTTTTTATGAAATATTTCGTATTATATATTAAATAAAAATAAAATGTCAAAAAATAATATTATAATGTAGTCAGATGCTTATTAAGGAGGGATGAAGCCCCAAGATTCGTCTCGTAAAAGACAAGAATCCGAATATGCTTTTTGAACCTATTAGATGGCGACACGTAGATGTTATGAGTTTTCACAGAAGGCATTTCCATGTAATATATACGTCTATCTCAGCCTGCACATAGATTTGTTTCGTAAGGCTAACGATTAAGCTTGGCAATGTTAGTCTTGCAGATCTCTCCAAGTAACACCATCATCAAGAATAATATGCAATGTTAGTTCTTCTCTCTAGATTTCAATTCGGTTAGCAGGGTAAGTGCAACCTCCTCCTAATTTCACAAATGGCAAGGAAGACAGACGTAAATAATTCAGCCGAGACCTGACCGTGAAATGATGAGTAAATAATATTATATATTGTAATATTATATATTTAATTAATATTATATAATAATATAATTTATTATATTATATTATGTTATAATTATAATATATTATATGGAGGAGTGTTTCATTAAAAAAACTTTTCCATTCTTTGTCTAATTAGTTTCATAGTTGTGCAATTTCGTCATATTCTTACCATCACGACTTACTACATTTACAAATAAAAATGCTAAGACAATGAAATCTAATTTTTGTAAGGTGTGTAAAAAATAATTGCATCGATAAGGAGATGGATGGTGCAAGTAACACCAAAAGGGATGTAATTTTTTATATACTAACTATAAATATAATGTATTACTATAGTATATATTATATTATATATTTATAAATATATATATATATATATATATATATATATATATATATATATATATATATTGTTTTAATATATAAACCAACACACACACACACACACACACACACACACACAATCTAATTTTAGACAACTAATCAAAGGTTGTAAAGTTGTTTTGATTCATTATCCAAGCAAAGGCACCATAGTTTTGAAGACCATCCTTATTCTAACATAGTTTTCCTACCTAGGCAACTGAAGGATCCATTACCATTCTCATTTGATAACCAATATTGACAGTGTTATGACCAAATTTTACCCCTAAACAAAAAAGAGTGTCTTCTTTTTTATTCTTTTTTTGGAAAATGGATAGGAGCAACTGACTTTAAGCCTCCAACAATGTCAGATGGTCTTAATTTTTCCATTTCCAACTAGGGAAAACTACATCTTCTAAAGGTTCATCATAATCACCAACCTTAACCAATTACTACAAATCCATCAATGATTTGTAACCATTCCAAGAATCTTTCTAGAAGTCAGCATTCCTTCCATTATTCACTATCCATAAAAGATTATTTAGAATGAGCAGATGATGTTTGAGTATAAAATTACAAATATGAGAAAAACATAGAGGGGTATAAATGGTCACAATACTAAGGGGATCATCCTTGGTTGGATATTTATAACACAAAAGTCTACTCCACAAGGACTTTAGGGTTTGAATCATCCCCTAAACTAGTTTGGCTTTAAGGGCCATATTTTGTAATTCAAAGCATTTTACACCAAATCCTCCTTCACCGTTATCATGGAATACCTTCTCCCATTAGATAAGAGGAATACTATTTTTCTCTAATGATCCTTGACAAAGGATGTCTTTCATGATGTGGTTCAAAATCTTAAACACATGTGCCAGAGGATGCAATATTGAACAACAATAAACTAGAAGAGTGCAAAGAACATATTTGATAAGGGTGAGGTGACTAAAAAGAGAGAGGCACATAACTCTCCAATAAGATATATATGCCTAAAAAGAGCCTATCATTTTGTTCTAGAGATCATTTTTTCCTTAATTTACAAAGAGAGGAACTCCCAAATACTTGTTACGTAGATTGCTAATTTTAAATCCTAAGAGCCCAAACAGTTTAAGTTGAAGATGATCAGAATAATTAACATAATAAAAATCATATCTAACCTCATTTATAAATTGACTAGAGGATATTTCATATATATAAAGAATATTTTTTAACATGTTAGCCTCGCAAATTGACTATTGTCCAAATAAAAAGCTATCATTAGCAAATTATTGATGGGAGACATGTTTCAGACCCTCTGCAACATTAAGGTTTGAAATAAATTGACCCTAAAATGCTTGGTTGAATTCCCTCCACAACACTTCCACCATGATGATAAAAATAAATGGGTATAAATTATCACCTTGGTGAAGACCATGCAAAGCTTCAAATAACCTTGTTGGGTTGCCATTGATCAAGGCCAAAAATTATGGCCCAGCTAAAAAACTAAACACTCAATCACTCCAGTCTCTACTAAAGCTAAAATTATCTATAAATTTGATTGATAAGTGATAATTTACCCTATCATATGCTTTACTAATATCTAGCTTGATAAACATGCATTTTCAACGGTTAAGTGATAGAGAGTGGACAATTTCATACACCATGATAATTCCTTCTAGGGATATTTTTGTTTGGCACAAACCTACCACACTATTTAGAAATGATTAAAATGAGAAGAGGTTTTAGATGAGCCACCAAATCCTTGGAAATAATATTATAAATGGTGTTATGGAGAGATATGGATCTAAAATATCCAAATCTAAATTGGGACTCGCCTTTAGGGAATAGAGAAATGAAAGTTACATCTAGATCTAGAAGCACCCATCTCTTACTTCAAGATTCCTCCACCATTTCTAAAACCTTCTGACCCACAATTTCCCAAAAGGTTTGAAATAAATCTCTAAGAAATCCATCTAGACCAGGGGATTTATCCATAACCATAAAGAAGACAATAACATGAACCTCCTCCAAAGAAAAAGGGGCAAGGGGTTTGTCATTTTTGACTGTAGAAATCTCTCAAGGAATGAAAGCTAAATTTGCCTCCTAAACCAAGAAATTGGAGACAAAATCATCAGAAAGAAGATGTTGAAAAAAGTACATTTCTTTGTTTCTTATCTTAGAACTAGATTTTAGTAATGCCCCAATGGAAGAGCAAATGATAGATATCTAGGAAACACCTTGTTTGAGCCTCATCAAATTATGAAATAAATCAGTGTTTCTGTCACCACGTTGCATCTAACCTTCCCTATATTTCTATTTCCAATATATTTATTCCCTTAAAAAAAAATCCTCATAATCTTATGAAAGCCATTTTTCTTCTACATAGTAGTGGCCATAACCTTATTGTTGACCTCATTTTGGTCTTCAAATATGTTTTTAAAGTAGACCACATTCCATTGTTTGAGACATTGTTTTATAAAATAAAGATTCTTATCCATTTTAAACATCTTGGAAACAAACCTTATAGGATGATTGTGTGACAAATCCATTATAAATTTTGTCATTTTTAAAAACTAGTTGTTAGAGTGTGTGGGACAAGTCTACACTAGTGGGTACATATGCAATACTTCCTTATATGCCTAGTGCACAGTTGTCTAGAATGAACAAAGACTTATAAAACTATAATGATATAAAAGTATCTTTTCATTATGGATGAATAATAGTAAGTCAGTGAAGATTAGAATATGTTCTTATTAATTACAATACTTTTAAGGTTTTTGTATAGATAAATGGTTATTAGATTAGCAAGTTAGATTTAAAAAAATGTAAAGACGTCAAAGACAATCATTTATTGATAAAATTTCCATGTCTATAGGTCAACACATTATCTTGAGGATAAAAAAATTAATATTTTAACATATTTTATACAAATAAAATACTAAAGCTTGATAATGGCTTTTGATGGAGTTAGTGTGTGAGCATGATTTTGCCAAAGAACATATTATGAGAAAGGAAAACATTGTTATAGATGACCTTAGAAAGAGGTGGAATTAGTTAAACATAATGAGGGCCAAGAATAATTTGAGATATTTCATATTTGAGCAACTTCCTTAGGAGATATTTTATTAGGAGGTTAGATGATAAATATAATTTTAGAGGGCCCTTGAGGGGATTTTTTGGATTTTTTTATTTATTTAAATGGTATATTAAACCATAAAGGGTGCATCTATGTGCCATATTTGGGTAATTTAATACATTCTATTATTTTAGAGTCTCGTTGAGCCCTTTATTTGGGACATACAAGGGTAATTAAGGTTCATATAGAGCATTTCTAATTATATTTTTTTGTAAGAATACACAAACACATATTAGAATTCATTTATTGATGCCATGAGTGTCAATGCATCAAGGTAGAGCACCACAATCCAATGGGGATATTTTATCCTCATGATATTCTAGAGTAGAAATTAGACACCATTTCCATAAACATCATAGTCAGAATCCCTATGTTATTTATCATCATGATATCATCACCATGGCAGTGGATATTTTGAATAAAGTGGCATACTTTTCACCCATAAGGACCACTTATAATGCCACATGGTAGTGTCCAAGGTCTTTATAGATGAAATATCCAAATTTCATGGTATATCCTATAAAATCATTATCGACCAAGATCATGTTTATACTTCAAAATGTTTGACTTTTTTTAGTGATCAATAGGCACTACCCTCAGTTTAAGCTTATCCCAACATCTCAAGATGGATATGAAAGTGAACGTGTCAACCAAGTTATAGAAGATATGTTATAAATTTACATCATCGATTAGTGGTCCCAATGCGAGGAGTGTCTTTACCTAATGCATATATTCAAATAAAAACAACTATCAAAACATCATTAATATGGCACATTATGAGGCCTTATAAGGAATGAAGTGCATGACCCCTTTGAGCTGTGATTTACTAAAGGATTGGGATTTATATTTGGCCTACATTACTACAAGATATGGAGCATCATGTAGTCTACAACTATCTACACCTTTTAAAGGTGAAATCGTGTCAAAAAAAGTATGCCAATGCTAAGAGATTGGATAAAAATTTCTCCATTGGTGACAAATTTTTCTTACATGTGCAACCAATCTAGAGGGCGATATGTTATGGGAATTTTTATAAGCTTATAATATGTTTCACAAGACCCTTCAACATTTTAGAGAGAGTTAGACCTATAACCTACTAACTAGCCTTGTCACCTAATTTGTCATGATTTCATGATGTTTTCCATGTTTTAATTCTAAAAAAATATAGAATGGATATATAACATGTTTTGGACTAGCCAAAATTGTAGGTCATTTAAAAATAATGTCATTCCATAAAGTTGAAGGATAAAATAGTCTAAGCATAGGTTAATAATTTTGAACACCACATATTTCCAAATGCACAACCCACAAACTCGAGTTGGAGGCATGAAAAGAAGAGTCTAGAGTACTAGTATCTAGCTAAAAATTAAATTCACATTCAATATGATATAAATTATCTATCTTTTAATAATAACTTTAACTCCCAATTCATATCTTTAGTCTAATATCAAAAAAATTCACATATTGAATCAATAAATTTATGTCTTAGTTTATAAATTCATTATTTCCAAAAAGAGTTGAAAATTGGTGTTACAAAGAGAAAAAATATACAATGTATATAGGACTAGAGATTTTACATTTTCACGGTTCACAAAAATCAAATTTAAAGTTTCTATAACAAATATGTTTCTATTTTTAGCTTGACATTCTATATCACCAATTGTAATCTTTTATTAGGAAAAAGAAACTTTTGAATCATTGAACTGAACATAAGATCACTATTTTTTAAAATCTTTAAATATAATTAATATATAAGATATTTTAATATAATATATTCATAGATAAGTTGATTAGACTCATCCTCCAATATTATAAACTTATAAAGTATGTAAGTCAATAAATTTTCACTTATGATTTTTATCCAAGTTAATTTGGTTCTATCAAAACACAACACATTGAGTTAATTTAGTTCTACCATAATACAACATAATATGATAGTTTAAGAGGAAAAATTATTCAAATCCAACTCTTTCTTGAATAATAACATCATCCAGTTATATAAAGAAGAGTAAACTAATAAATTTATGTTTAGGGATAATTTGTGTGTCTATATAGATGCATAGAAATACCTCCAATGTATATATTACTTAGCTAATTTCTTATTTATATTGTACTTTGTTTTCTTTCTTGATGGTAAATTATTGTTTTAAACTGAGGGGCACTACTCTTTACAAAAGAGAAAAGGATAAGGTAATAAATCCCAATGAATCTCCTCTACCAGTGGAAAAAATAAGTTATAGAAATGTTTTTAAAACACTGCAACCCTACTCTAGGACTAAAACCATGTATGATCCACCCATAAAATTTTCATTATGAGATTTAAGAGTCAAATTCAACATATATAACTCCTTATTACCTTTTCCTTTCCTTTTATTACTCACCACCATCCAATCACCTCCTTCCTATGAATCAAGCAAGATAGGATTGGAGAGTTAAATAGCATCATCTAAATCATCATTTAACAATAAAACTTTGGCTACCAAATTGTTATCTTATATATTAGTCTACTTAATTATTTGTTGATTATTAGCACATTTGGTGAAAGTTGTGAAGATTATTAGGCATGTGTTTCTATGTTCACATTTAGGTGGCATGTCTATTATAATAAAATATTTTATCATTAACTAGGATATAATTAATTAGGCATTGTTGGTGTATCTATCATATTTACATGTTCATTTTAATATTTAAGTAAAATTAAATTAATTACTTTACTACACTTATTTATAGTCCATTTATCCATATTTTGTTTTAAGATGAACCAACATTACATATAGTCCTTTGAATATATATATATATATATATATATATATATATATATATATATATATATATATATAAATATAAACCCAAAGGATTATATATAATGTTGGTACATCTTAAAACATAATATGGATAAATAGACCATAAATAAGTACAATAAAATAATTAAATTAATTTTAATTAAATATTAAAATGAATATATAAATATAATAGATAAACCAATAGTGCCTAATTAATTATGTCATGGTTAATTATTAAATAATTTATTATTCTAGACAAATCTTTCTTTTGCATTGCCTTGAATTCTCTAATTTTTCTACAATTAAATTCATTGACACTATAGGGTAAGATTATAATAGTGTGCCCCACATTGGATCAAGAAGATACTTTAAATAATAATTATAATATATATCTCAATCTCTAGGAAACTTTTTACATACCACACAACACAAAAATAAATGTGCCTCAAGATTTATATATCTTGTGCTTTTTATATATGTTTATTAAAGTGATGTATGGTATTTACATTAAGGGTCATGTATTGCAATGTAACCTACATTGACAAAGAATGATGTCAGTAGAGAGAGTTTGATAATGTGGAATATCAATTTTAAAAAAGTAGTAGTTGGCATTTTAATAATAAAAAAATTAAAAAATATATAAATAAAGGGGATGAGGGAGTGTGTGACAATAATACATATCATCCCACACTATTCCTCTCACTAAAAATCAATAATGAGGGGTTTAAAATTAATTAATTCCACTTCTTTGCACTATTACTCACTTGATCCACTTCCTAACTTTCATAATGACTACCCATTCCATTCTCCCTTGATAAAAATTTTATGCAAAAATGATAAAATAATCATAGATAACCTTTTGGAAAACTTCAATAAAAAACCAAGGAATCAACAAACATAAGAATAGATAAAAATAGGGGAGTTGCCTTCCCCTTCCCCAAACTAAGCATATAAAGTAGCAATCCCTCTGCATCTACAACCAAGTTTCAAATAAAATTCTAGTGTTGCAACCCTATTTATGGGAGATCAATTTTTAATCATGACCATAAATGAAACCTCCATTCTTATTCCTCTGAACAAGAGTGCAACCCTTTTTGTCAGAGTCAGGAGAAATGGGAAGAGAAATTTTGAATGAATCAATTTCCTTATGGTTGTCATTCAATAATCCCTTGAGAGTGGAGGGGAATCATCTTTGGAACTTACAAAAAATTGGTTTTGGTTATTTGAAGCATCAAGCTTTGTACTTGGAATGTTTTCAAGATCATATGAGGATGAGTTAGAGTCATCATATTCAAAGCCATCTTTAAACATAGTAATATGGGTGGGGAGGGAGTACTTCCACCTTGATGTTTCCTTATTCCTTTTACTATTATTATAGTATGAGGTGAAATGACCAGTGTCAAAATGATAGTGATAAGGAAACAACAATCCTTCATAATATATGGGTTTGGACCAAGAGTAGTCACTAACAACCAAAATAATTTTTAAATGGAGATACATGGAGGTGACAATTAAAAAAAATATTCTAAGATATGTGGTGTGGGATAATAAAATAGAGGTAGGGTAAGATTAATGGTACATACCAACGAAGTTTCCAATTGCCTTCAAATAATTTTCAGGTCATAACTGAAAAGGGAGGTTGAGATGATGCATCCAAATGGGCTTTTCATTGAAAGTTTTAGAATGGGTTGAAGAAGGGGTACCAATGTTTCTAAACTAGAGGGTGATAATCCATGCTCAAATTTTTTTTTTGAATTTAAAATTTATCTTCAATATGATTAAATACCATAAATAATAAAGTCACATTTGGTCAACCACTACTTTCACCATATTTTTTTCACATTTATCTTCATCTTTAGAAGAGCAGGTCAAAAAAATTATATCTAAAATATGATGGAGTTTAGAGCTTGTGATTCTTTTCCAATTTTTTCTCTAAACCCAAAAAAATGATTTTCTTAAATCAATATCATTTATCATTAACCAACAATAAATTTATAAAAATATAATAAAATTATTATTCAGTACAATATGTCAAAATTTTAAGATAGACACCATTTAAAAACTTCCAAATCAAAACACCCCCCTCAAAAAAAATAATCCAAACTTATTTAATTGTTAGATTACAATTTTTATTTAAAATATGTATTTAAAGATAACAAAACAAATTTGAGACAACTACATATTTTTGGAACATTTCTGATGATTTTTTTTCTTTCATGAACTTTTGAAGTTGTTAAAATATCATTAGGCTAGGATGTATGTTAACCAAATAAATTTAATATCAACTTTATGAATGTCAACCAACCAAAGTCAATGTCAACTTTATGTTTATTATAGTGGCTATTTATGACCGCAAATTTATTATGAAAGTAAATTCATATGAATAATTATTTTTTTCTTGAGAAGAATTTTTAGGAGTTTACTGATTTTATTGAAAGAAGTATTCTAGAATCATTTATCAATAACATTTAAAATGCATTTAAATGGAATAAGATGTTAAAATATTTTTTTATAAAAAAAATCATAAAAATATGATATTTATAAATTGAAAAATTATTAAATAGAAAAAAATCTTATAATATTATAAGCTTTCACAACAATGAATATGTAATTACATAACAAAAAGAAATTAAGAGAGAAGAAGAAGAATGACTAATCATTTTTTGAAAGAAAAACAATCACAAAATAAATATTAATAAAATAAATAATACAAATTGATTAACAAAACTTTTCCAAAACTTATATTATAAATAAATTTAAAATTAAATTAAATTAATTAAATATATATAATAAAAATTTAAAAATAATAAACATGAATTTTCCTATGAAAATGGAATCTAGCTATATTTGCTATAAAAAAAATATTTACAAGATAATAAGTACTTCAATATATAAATTCCCTCCTCTTGAGAATTTTTTTGGGTTTCATAAAAAACCACGCTATCCCGTCTGTATAAAAATTATATACAACATGCTAAATACTAAGGTGGATGGGAGTACAAAATATAAAAAAATAAAACACTTTCATATCTGTATACAAAATATATACAACAGCTCTTTTAACGGTGGTATATAAGATTTATATTGTGTTATGATCAGATAAATCAGCACACAAACTCCAAAATTAGAATCAATTTATTATGTTTACTAAAATTTATGATATACTGAAATGTTATGTTGGGAAAAAAGGGTGTATGTTTTTTTGATTGAGAATTCACACTTATTTCAACCTTAATACTTGCCTCCAGAGAAAATTACTCATTAACTAGTCTAAAAGATCAATTTTTTGATATAAACTAACATTACAAAGAGATTCATATATATTTAAATAAATTAATTAATTATTGTAAATTTTAATTGCACGGATGATAGAAATGGAACCCAAATTAGATAAATGTCTATAACACACACACATATATGATTTTTCGAGTTAATGAAAACGCATGCATAAATTTTTAGTATAAATACTATTCAGAATGATATTGTATTTCATTTACATAAACGTCAATAAAACCACTATTAAGATAATCATAAAATAATTTTCAAATATATTTTTAAATAATTTTCAAATATATTTTTAAATAATTTTAAGTAATATATTTTTATCAATTAAATTTAATTTTTTTTAATAAATATACTAAAAATTTTCAATATCATATTAATATATATTTAAGTAATTTTAATATATGATTTAGTTAACAATGACATTTTAATATTATTTTTATCATTATTTATTGATGTGCATACATTTAATCACACATATAAAAAAGGAAAATAAGAACTAGAAAATAACTTATTGTATTACAAGATGACTAAGTTAATACAATAACAAAGAAGATTATTATGTTATATATATATATATATATATATATATATATATATATATATATATATATATATATATATATATATATATATATTAAAAATTCATGTAAAATTTCGTGTACCATATATTATTGTTTATATTCAATTTTATATTTTTTTAACTTAAATATTTTTCTAGTATAACTTCTCTTATTTTAATTTATTGAACCTATTTTGAAATCATCTTGACACAAAGGAATAATGATTTGTGAGAGAACGTATCAAAATCTAAAAAAATGATTATGCTAGAAATTGAACATATACAATCATTACATGTGTCTGAGCACTACCAATATTGTTATGGAAAATTTTCATAATCTATTTCTTCACGTGAGTAATAAAATGTTTATTTCAAAACACATCAAATAATTGTATATAAGTAAATATTTTAAAAAAATAAAAACACGAGAAATACTTTATCTTATTTTCATTTATAGAAATAATAACTTAAATATTAATCTACTTTTTGCTTTCAAATATACATGACTGATCTATAATAAACAATTTTAAATATTAAAATTTTAATTTATTTAGATTATATAATTCAAAACAAATTAAAATAATAACCAAGTATCTAGCATTAAATAATATAAGATAAAGAATCATATAGAAGTGTAACTATTTGAAACCGCTCAAACCTTTTAAATGATCATCGCATACAACTATATTCTTTAAAGCATTGTTTAGAACGTGTTTTGAAATAAGTTTACTTTAATTTTTTTTAATAGTATTAGTACTTTAAATTTGTGTAATGGTGTTAGGAATCCCACTTATGATACATGGAAAGTTGATGTGTTCATAAAAACAATGGTTTATATGAGAAATTAATAATAACAATACTCGATCAATAATGTCTTTTAACAAAAGTTTCACTAGTCGACCTAAAAAATAAAATATTCGTATGTAAGTGAACAAGAGTTACATTGCAACTAGAGTACCTGCGTTTTTGCATAGTAGGAGCGAATGTATTGAAGGGATTACGTCGTAACAAAAGAATACACTCTGTCTGCACTTTGACTAAATGCAATGTGACAAGGTTGGTGGAAAAGTGGAATCACGATGCACTTTAGCAATGTTTCAAAAGTGAAAATTGCATGGAAAGTTCTGCATCCCGCCAATGGAAGACCAAGGAATGTTAGCTAAAACGGGAGGTTGAAGTACAGTTTGCACTTAGCAAAGTGCAAATTGCATTATGCTCTCCCACTTCTGAATTTCGTGAGACAGGCATTAAAAATGAGCCAGAAATTGAAAGGATGATAGGTACACGCAAGCAGCTGGTAAAATAAGGACGTATACCATCTACAGATGGGTGGGATTCTTCCAATGGCTAATGAGCAGACTATTGCTACATATTTTAGTCCCATTATGGATGCCATAGGAGGAAATATTACAGAGCCAAGTGATGCTATTGTAAATGTGTATATTGACCATGAAAAAAGAAATTCACTTTTGTGAAGATGCAAACTGTCGGAAAGGCCAGCAATGCTATGGCCCTAGATGGCATCACGTTTAAGGGTGTTTCTCTGTGTGTGAGGAGGCCAAGTGACTACAATCCCTCCTTGGCAGTAGCACAGGATCTGAGTGTAATCGAAATAAAAATCCAAGCCAAGGCAACGTAATAGTCAGGTGTGCTTGAATAAGATTACAATTATAATCACATCTGAAACGATGCAAGCTTGTGATTAATAGAAAATATAGTTCTTGTCTGACAAAAAACCAATGTCTAAGAACCAAAAAGGGAACAAAAAAGGTCTTTCCTTCTGAATGTTTACCAAACAGAAAAGCATATCTATTGATAGGACATACACACAGCAATTTTTAAAATTACTACAAATATACAATGAATAGATGCATCTTATACTTATTTTGCACGAAAAAATACAAGCTGCTAAATGTGTAAAATTTCCATTTTGTGTATTCTCCAAAGAGAAATGTATGTCCATTGTTGGGATGCCCTCGACTCATTTACAATCACTACATATGTACAGTGACTATATCCAACTTATAGCATATATATATACAAATTATAAATAATGCAAAAATTATTTTCTGAATATTCTTAACAAGAATTACATTTATTGGTAGCATATTCACGTCTTGTATATAATCATTATATATACACAATCAATATATCCAACTTTTATTGTATTAAATAAATAAATATAATCTAAAAAAATACAAAACTTCCCTTCCGGATGTTCTCCGGACAAATTTGTATGCCCATTGCTGGGCTACCCACATGACTTGTTTAGAACTACTACATGTGTACAATGCTTATACTCAACTTATATTTGTATTTCATGAACAGATACAAACTGCGAAACAAATTGTAAAACTTTCGCCTTCTGGGTATTCTCCAAACTTAGGTGTATATTTATTGTTATGGACTAATTTTTCCTTCAGAGTTCAAATATAATTAATCTATTATGTATGTCAAGTCCATAACTCTGAAGGAAAAACTAGTCACAACTTAAAGTGAAGTCTGTAACTTTGAAAAATAAAATAAAATAAATTGAAAAGGATGTATTCATAAACAAATTTGATTAGTCTCATGAGGAAGTTTGAAATTATGTAAAATAATAAAATTGTATTCAATTTCTTTTTTTTTATAAAGTTGATTTGGTTATATTATAATTTATTCAAATCCAACTCTTCCTTTAATTTACATCATCTTCCAATGTATAAAGAAAAGTAGTCATATTAAGGGATAGGTTATGTTCCTAGGTAAACACTTCAATTTTTTTCTAAACTATATATTATATAATTAATTTTCATGTTTGTAATGTGTTTTTGTTATTTGTTGATTATTCGCATAATTTAAGCATTGTTAATGAATTAGTCAAAATTTAATTTTTATTTTCTTTCCTTTAAACGTTTTAGAGTTTCCTCTTTTTTAATCCTATTCTTTGGGATATATTAGTTCTTTTATAAGTAATTATGATATTAAATTTTACAACAGTCTAATGCTGAGATATTTAAACCCTGAGATGTATATCAAAATATAACATTAAAAAACAAAATGTGGATGATAACTAACTTATAACTATTAAAATATATTAACATAAATATCATTAAAATATAAATAATTTTTCTTATTAAAAATATGGAGGAAGATCAAGAAGATAGCAAGATGGATAATAATTTCTTTCTTTGGTTTGATTTTAAAGAACATAAAATATTGTTGGACTGAGATTTTGAATTATAGTGGAAAATGTAATGAAATTAATACCTAATTAAAATAAAATGACAATAATAAATCCTAATATGATTGAAATATGAACATAATAATAAAAAATATGACTAAACAATTACAAAAGAAAAAAATTTCAAACCTTATAATATAAATAGAATTCATAATACAATGATAAAATATTAACCAATATCTATTATATACTTTAATTACGTTATAGAAACATCCTAAACTAACACTACAAATAATAGGAAAGCGTACCATTTTTGTTTCATTCGTAAAATTCACGTCCAAAAAATAGTTGATGTGATCCAATGTTATTCACTCGCATACTAATCTTATTATTTGTCGCCCTATTGAAAATTTTGTGAAAAGGCATTATTGACCGAGTATTTTTCCCTTTAATTTATCACTTAAACCACTACCTTAATAGTCATATCAATTTCCTACATAATCCTAACATGGAGTTTAGCATCATTACACAAACTTAAAAGTAAACTTATTTAAATATACGGTCTGTCAAATGGTTTAAAGCATATACTTCTATGCAATGAACTATAAGAAAATGTTTAAGTAGTTTCAAATAGTTGAACTTCAATATGTTTGTTTATCTCATATTATCATAGATTCTTGGTTAGTATTTAAATTTGTTTTAGATTTAGTGATCTGAATAAATTCAAACAATGATAATTTAGATTGTGTGATATATTATTTATTAAGCAGATTTGAATGTGAAAAATAGATTGATATTGAGCTTACTATTTATAGAAATGAAAATAGGATAGGATACTTAATTTTTTTTTATTTTTTAAAGATTTGTATTTTTGTATAGTTATATTTTTATTTGATTAGGTTAAGGGTTATGGGTTTTGAAGCTCCCTAAACTTTAAACAACAAAAATAAATATGACAACATTTGAGTTCATATGGGATGCCTCTACTAGCAACAAACAAATAGGAAAAATAACTTAATGTCGAGTAACCAAGACTTGTTGTACCAAGTAGAAAATACTACCTTCCACTAGAAACCTAGTTACCATTGTGTAATCTTCCATAACACTTCCACCAAAATACCAATGCTTTCAATTGTCTTCTATGAAACTACTACTCAAAGCCCACCTGAGTGAAGATCCATATTGGAAGACTGAACCACAAAACTCTTGCATTTTTTTTTGTACCTTGGTTCATTCTCCCTTATCTTCCATAGCTTCTAACAGATTGGGTAATGAATTTTCAACTTGTTTAGAGGGATAAGATTTGTCTTATAGGGACATAAATTCTTTTGGTTTTGCCCTAAATATATCACACTCTAGATTCACTTTCGTAGATATATCTAGTTTGGAGGTTTTCAGATGTGGGTATAAAGTCTTCCTTTAAGTGATTGGATCTACAAGCAAGCCTCTCTTAGTCTAAAAGGGGCTACTAAGGTCCTCATTTTGAATAGGGGATTTGAGATCATCTGAAGATGATGTTGAATGCTCACTTCTAGAATCAACCATCACTATAAGGTGGGTAAAAAGGGAGTCTTTACACAAAGAAGAGTGATTTTTTATTCTAAAGTTGTTAGATTATTTGGTAAGATGTCCTTTCTTAAAATAATTTTGGTAGTGAAATAACATGCCTTCATAGTCATGGGGTTGAGACCATGAACAATCTCCTACTCGTAGAAAAAATTCAAATAATTCTTTGGAAGTGTCGATATTTACCAAAATCTTGGAAAAAGTAGTTTGAAAAAATTGATCAATTTATGGGTGCATTTGTAAAAACTTGCCTAGGGATTTACCAATAGTTTTAATACTATATTTTGTCCAAAATTGAAGATGGAGATGGGGTAGGTGAATCTAGATGGGTTTTACATTAAGTGGTTATATGAGAGGATTGAAGGTATGTGACCATGGTTTCAAGAACAAGGGGGGAGATTGAAGCTCCAAAATTGGTTTTGATTCTTGAAAAAATCATAACCCAGGGGCACCCATTAGCCAAGCCATCGATTAATTCATGAGAACCATTTTCCACTCTTGAGCCATCTCCCTACACTAGGCCTTAACTGAGGTGTACTTCAAGGGTTATGGAGACTGTGGAAGCATCATTTATACGGTCCTGTGAGCATAAGTAGTAGTTTTTGGATATATATTAGGTAGGCAAACACAATCAAATGATTTATGTTTTTATTCCAAAGGAACTAAGCCTTTTCTACCATGTAGGGTTGTTGTCAGGTTTGAACCATGGGTAGTCACATGGGAACCAAGAAAAGGAGTGGGGGAACTTATTTCTTTTAAAATTCATCTAATATGCTCTAAAATAGACCTATTATCACTCATCATGGAAAATAGAGTATCAAAATCATACAAGATAGTACTTATAGTTCTTAGAAACCTACAGTGACTGGATATGTCCAATGTGTACCAAAATTAGGTGTAAAATATTAATGTGTTTTGGTACAAATTGATGTAATTTCTTATCAATATGATTCATTTATAATTTAAGACTCTTGGCCCTCCACTCATATTTTTATTTTGTCTTATTTTTATATTGATATTAATAATATACAAATGAAGTGATAAAATACATAAGCACCATCAAAGATAGTGGGTTTTTCATAGATGTTGATATATCACCAAATATGAAATATGAAAAATTAAGTGCTAAACAAAAATGAATGCTTAGTATAATTGTGACACATTATCATCAAGGTAAAAATGCTTTACCATTATGTATGATAATTCATGGAATAAAAAGCATAGGAAATTCATATCTTATTGGCACCATTCATTGAGCTCTTCAAGATGAACAATTTGGATAGTGTTATCCACTTATATTACTTATACCAACTATGGTGTTCACATCCAATATTGGTACCTCAATCATCCATTCACAAATTTTAATCCCCATCACATTTTTTTTTTGAATTATAAGGAATAACACTCACCACTTTCCAAGAACAGGTCTACCACATAATATACGTATTGATTGATGAAATTATCTTCATTTGGAAAAAAACTACAAAACATAAACTCTTGAATTCATCAATCATTTCATTAAAATGCATACATGAATCGTGGATATAAATATATGATTTTGGTTGGATATTTGGGATATCTTCATCATATTAGTGACAGACCAACATAGAATAGTAACATGAGTGAAAAAAATATTGTGGGAAGAATTCAAATCAGCATTTATTTTGGATAAGATATTCAGATATGAAGGAGAAAGTGAGGACCAATAAATGTTTTGTAAACATTTAAAAAATTCAAGAGATGCAAATCTGATAATTGATTATTAAAATTTACTAATGGTAATAACCAATGTTATATAAGATAGATGCACCAATGTGTAATTGGACAATAGTATTCATATATTGTCCATAAATCATAATGTGCATAAACACAACATATGAAAATTAGATTCATTGAAATGACCTATTGCACATAATATGGAAATTAAAGTAGGAAATACCAATGAAAAAATAGCCTGGATCATCTTATCACTATTATCAATAAATGATAAAATATAAATGGGTGAAAAAATTTATTAAAAAAATTCCCAAATATATACAATTAAAATGCATAATTTAGACCCCAATATGTGCGTGTTTTTTGTTGTATTTTCACCAAGGATCATGATCATATAGATTAGTTTGGATTTATAGCCACAAAATAGAAATGGCCTTAATCTAGTATTGCCATTATTTTGGGCTCAAAAAACATTTATGAGGAAAAATCAAAGATTCTAAACTATATCACATGCCAAAGATATCTTGATTTTTATATTGATTTCTCCAAACAAAAATGAAATATGCTAATAAATATGGGTAAATCACTAAAAACTTCTCACTATCTACAAACTAGTTTATTTTTATTTGACGTCTCTTCAAAAATTCATTAAATTAAGCTACTACTCATTGTCAATGTTTTTTCTTCAATTTTGTTTGATGAATGGAGGAGTGAGCGGGAAGTAGTTGTGGCATTTGGGAGGAGTTTCATATAGGAGGAAATGTAGAAAGTGTGCATACAGTATCACATGACCTCTTCCAAAGTGATTTTCATGAATGGGGAAGGGAGACAGGGTGAGGGTGGGATGACAACCATTGGTGTTACCCATACCATTCCTTTTTATTTTATATATTATACAAAAAATATTTATTTTTCTATAATTTTAGTGCATTGCTTTGTTAAATGACATCTTACATTATTACACTCACTTCTCCCATCTCCTATTTTTCCATTATGGGTAATGCTTCTTGGCATCACTATAAAATATATCTTTAATACATATTTAAAATTTGTTACTAATTTTTTAGCTAACATGGGCATAGTGTAGGGTGATGATGTCATCATCAATAATGATTAGGGTGTTTGGATAGAAGAAAGGACAAGTCTTTTGTGTTTTATAGGTTGGGATTTGGAAGTTATGTTTATGATTGTTATACGATGGAGGAGGCCATCATTGGATGGGATGGATTCGTTTCCCAAATTTGGGTTCTACTTCTCCCATGATCAATAAGATTGATAGCAAGAGTGGTAGTTAGATCTTTTGTTTATGCGTGTTGGGGGTTCTTGTCCTTAGTCGTGGGAATCCACTAGTGTGAATAGTTGGAAGTAATTATTTTCAGTCATAGAATGTATGATAAAAATTGAATTGAGTGAGACTTTGTTGTGAGTTAAGGCATTTAAGAGAGAAGTGAAATTTTATGGTAGTGTGATAGATGGATCATTGAAAAAGGTGTTTATCCTACAGTCAAGGAATGTTTTATGGGTGATTAAGGAAATCATTGGCACAATTTTTTAGATATGTTATGATAAATAAATGTGAATTTGATGATCTCATTAGTCTTTATGGTTATCTTTCTCATGGATTTGAAGGATAATTATGTTGTGCTAGCAATTATAGTAAAGGTCATTGACCCTAACTTCAGAGTAGGGTTTGAGATAGTTATGGGTGATTTTATAATGGGGAGAAGCACTCTCTCCTTTTTTGGAGAGGAGTCTCAAGGGTTGGTCCCCTTGTGAAATTTAATAGATGAGGAGAACGTTTTGTACAAGCTACTAGATCATTTGAAATTTATGTATGATTGCCTTCGTGACCCTGGCCTTTCAAGAAGGATGTTGTTAATTCTATATTTAAGTGATATTAAGACACCATGGCATTAGTGGTGTCTGCATTGAGTGTTAATAAAGTATCAAATGTAGTTTTAGTAGTCAAATTGATGACTCATTTATTTGGCATAGACACTCCCTTTCCCCAACACACCCCTTAGGTTGAATAGGTGGGCCTTATCACACTCCCTTTCATGCAAGGGAAGATTATGACTCAAGAATAGTTATGAAGGATAGGTATTTTTGATCTTTAGGGATGAATCATGTGCCTTTCATAGGAGGAAGATGCTAGTCATATTTTATTTTGGTGCTCATTTGCATTGGTTGGTTGGGACTGGCTATGTATCCAAATTAGGTGGGTTTGGGATAGACCAAAATCCTTGTTGTAGGCCTTTTTATACTAGCCAAAATGGGATTATAAGGACATATTTTATTTATTATGGCAACTATGTTCTTCATTCTTTATTTGGACCATGTGCAAGAAGCATAATCAGTAATTTTTTGAAGATAGGACAAGCTATTTTTAGGAGGTGATGAAAACAACATAAGTAGAGATGTTTGAAGTAGGTTCTACACATGTCAAGAGATATAGAGATAATTTTTTAATATTGGGACCTTTAGATTACATCTTCATATATTTTATTCAATACTACTCCCATTAATGGGTCAGTCGTGTGTTATAAGGTCAAGAGACGCACTGTCAAGATGGACTAGTCACTTCCCCTTCCCACAGTGTTCAAATTAAATTTTTATTAAGTGAATAGGGTAAATATAGGAGTGTTAGACATAGGCTATGTGATTTATGACTACATTGGTTCTTTAATTAGAGCAATTTTAATGACTCTCATTGATGGTAACAATAATGACATAGAGACACATGCTCTAGTATTGGTGTTAGATATTCTGGTGCATTATGGCATTGATTATGTAGTGATTGAGGGAGATTCAATTATAGTAATTTAGAAACCACACAATAAAAAGGCTCATTTATATAATGTTTATAATAACATTAGTCAAGCATGGGACATGTTGGATTCTCTCAGTGATTGGGAAGATAGGCACTGCTTCTAGAAATCTAATTTAGTAGTTGAAGTCTTAAGCAGTAAGGTCATAGTGTAGGTTAAAGATAATTCCTAACTTCAGAGGAGGGTTAGAAGTAACTATGGGTGACTTTGTGTTGTGGTAGCAACACTCTCTACTTTTTTTTGACAAGAGTCTCAAGTTTTGGCCCCCCTATGACCTTTCAAAGACATGGTTGACATTTCTTGTAACCTTTTGGTGCATGTAGAATTTATACATGATTGTTTTCACAAAACTAGCCTTTTAGTAATAATTCTACCAATTATAGATTTGATTACTCTTTAGATGCATATAATGTTGGTGGCGTGTATGTTAAGTCATAAGAAGGCATTTTGTATGGTTTTAATGGTCAATATTTTAACTCATTTATTCATAACAGACACTCCCTTTCCCAAACACACCCCTCAGGTGGGATGGGAAGGCCCTCACAAGGTGACAAGTGGCATCTAGATCTAGGTAGGCCCAATTGGATGGTGTCGTAATAGTGTCAGGGCTAGGAGGTTTTCTTGGGAGGAGGTAGGTGGGTAGGACTCATCTTTATAGATACAAATTGGTAGTGGTGAAGGGTAGTAGTTTTAAATATGGGGGGACTGGTGGTGACACTAGGTGTGAAGGGTAATGATGAATGCATATCAGTGTGGCACTTGATGTAGACTATGTATTAGAGGATGTTGGTGGTGGTAGAAGTGTCTGTGGCCTCCCTTTGATTGGTGGCATTAGTTGCTAGTAGGTGGCATCACATATTATGTCCCATTTATAATTTGTATGTTTTTGTAATTTTATTATAGTGAAACTATAATACAAATAAAAATAAATAAATAAAATCCATATCATAACAACTATAAGAGATTAGATAATAAGTGTTGATATCAAGAACCTAATTGTCATTTATTTTAATGCCCAACAAATTTGAATATAAAATAGCATACATATCTTAGATAAATCTATGTAAAATATGTCCATATATATCATTATCAAGGCACCTACAACTTTCAAGAGTTTCATTTTAGACTTTTATTTTATTATATTTTTGTTAGAGTTGTTTGTTGGGTTGGGTGGAAGAGGTGCCTTATCAGGAATCAAGGTATATTCCTTAGGATTTAATATTTCACCACT
>JARHVA010001408.1:2000000-2025000 GCA_037957365.1 Torreya grandis | reverse complement strand
CAACCATGGAGTTTGTTAAGGAAGTAATCCTAACTCCATTAGACACCATATTAAGTTAAACATGAAGGAGTATCATCCTTCCCATATGTACAAATATATTTTATTCAAGTATACAATGATTCCAAAATGAACAAGGTTGTAGAAGCATACAAGCATCAAGTGATGTAGAAAAAATAGGGCAAACTTATGGAGGCCATATATTTTGATCCGTAGCTCTATTTGATCTCTTCCACATGACAAAATGACCATCTCAAAATTTTCATTGCTTCACTAAGCAATCATTTCCTCTTAGAGACATTTTTAGAAATTTTTAGGATGCCAACGAGACCTTTTGAGTGTTTGAAATTACAGTTTAATTATTTTTTCAGGATTTCTAAAGAATCCAAATATTATCAATACCAAAATTATAATAGGGCAAGTTCTAAAAAAATAAATCATAATTTATTCATATTGAATGAATTGAAATAATTAAAAATCATGCATAAATAAGACTCAACTCGAGATTAGAGTTTACATGTAAAAAATTTATTTAAAAATAAAAATAAAAAAGCTATTTTTAGAAGTTGTTATTTTTAGAAATTTCTGCATGCCATTACCTATTCCAAGAGGACCATGGATATATTTGAGTATGTATTTTGTGTTAGGATTAATAAACACATAGAGAGGTAATGATTCAAATTTTTTTTATTTGGAATTTTTTTTCTAAAATGGTTCATTTCATTGCTTGTAACAAAACCAATGATGCCACTAGAGTTACAGAATTAATTTTTAAGTATATTATCAAATTGCATGGTGTTATATTAACTATTAATTTAGCTAGATACAAAACATTTATAAGTTATTTTTGGAGGACTTTGTGTAATAATATGGTTACTAAGCTACAATTCAGTAGTGCATGTCACCCACAACTAGATGGACATTAGGAAATTTGTTGAGATGCATAGTGGGAGAGAAACCCAAGCAACGGGACTTGGATTTACCACAAGTTGAGTTTAAATATACTAATTTTAAGAATAGATCAAAATGAAAATCACCATTTTAAAATGTTCATGGGAGAAATCCTATGGGTATTTTAAATTTGGTATAATTACCAATTATAGATCGATATAGTGATGATGCAGAATCATTTGTAGAGAATATGCAGCAACTAAAAAGAGTAGAAAGAAAGTTACAAGAAATTAATGAGAAATATAAAGCATCAATAGATGTCATAAGAATATCCAAGGTATTTGAAGAATGAGAGCTGGTAATGGTTTACTTAAGGAAAGAATGATTTCCAAAAGGCACTTATTGCAAATTAAAGTACAAGAAAATTAGTCCATATAGATTTGTGAAGAAAATCAATGATAATACTTATGAGGTGAGTTTACCATTGAATTTTGATATCTCTCTAGTATTTAATGTTTATAATTTATATGAATTCTATGGAGAAGATGGTGAAGGTGATGAAGATGAAGATGTAAATTGCTAGTAGTTGGTTCCAAAGAAGAAGGAAAAGAAAGTGGAAGTTTTGGATATGAACATAATAAGCACAAGACAAGGGAATTATAAAAGGTATTTGGTCCAGTGGGAAGGATTCTAGTAATAAGACAACACTTTGATTATAGAATGGGAGATAAATAATAATGATAAAGAAAAATGGTATCAATACAACCAGGGTAACTCTTAGGAACTAAGTTATTTTCAACTAGAGGAGAATGATGCAGAGAAATTAGGCCATAAATTTTGATCTATAGCTCCATTTTAGCTCTTCCATGCACTAAAACAACCATCTCAAAAATTTAATTATTGACCTAAGCCTATCTTTCTATTTAGAGGCATTTCTTAAAAAAATTTGGAGGCCAAACGAGACCATCTGGGGATCTAAAATTATAGTTTAATGATTTTTTAAGTATTTTTTCTATTTTCAAAAATTGCATATTTTTATGACCAAATGTGAACTTCAGTTGAAATTATTCCTGTAGGATAATTTTAGTGCTTAGATTATTTTAGGAGGTTTTTAGAGTTGTACATGCTTGGATTCAAAACTTGCTAAAGTTAGCAGCTGCTAAAAATAGAGTCTTATTTATGAATTTTTTAAGATTTTAGTTAATTTTTCAAAAAAATTGCACGTTAATTGTAATCCTAAGTTGAGTCTTATTTATGCATAGTTTTTATTTATTTAAATTCATTTAATATAAATCAATTATGATTTATTGTTTCAGATCTTGGCCTATTGTAATTTCAATATTGCTAGTATTTGGGTTCTTTATTAAGGTTTACACATGGTTAATTAAACTTAACAAACTAACACAAACAACCATGTCCACTCCATGAGAAAATTCCAACCAATGAGAGAATATGAAAATGTTTATATTCATCCCATAAGAGTGATGTTCACATGACCATTTAATCATATTTAGGAATATAAGTTTTTAGAAAAGGGGAATGCATCCCATAACATTACTATTTCATATTAAAATTAGTTCAAGGTTGCTTTCATCATTCTCAAGTTATAAATTCATTATTTAAATAAAATTTCTCATATATTAGTTAGCCTCCATAAATCAAACAACTCATATGCTTGTTCATTTCATCAATGTAATCAATCATGAAAGGATTTGATTAATAACAACATAAATAACTGTGTATGTAATTTAATAAGTCCTAGGCAAGCCAACAATATTTTATTTATGCTATCCATAGAGGTGTGTCAGCCAACTTGCTTGAACTTTTTTATATAAATATATATAAAAACTTGAACATACATAAGTCTCTATATTCCATATAAAATTTGAAGACCACCTATGGATTAATTCAATATACTCATGTTAACATAAGAGCTAATTCAAACATACATGAAATAAATGAGCCATAAGAATGTATAAATATATCTAAGAAATTTATTAGAGAATATTATAATAGTTAATATTCAAACTAATATTTTAGCTTGCTATTAATCTAAGTGAGCATACTCAAGCATGTCCAAATTACCAAAATATATGAAATCCTTTTTCCTAAGAAATTTTTACATCATCTCTGTAATTGTTCAAATCAAGAGAATATATAAAAGTTTTACAAGCTACATAAGGAATAAATGCCACTCTCAAAATTAGAACAACATCATTTACCATATGATCCATGATAAATATAACAAGGAAATACACTATCATAGCATTAGAAATTTATAAACAAATATCAATCCAAATATAAAACACAAGTATATCTAAATGATCAAATTCAGAATTTGAAAGTAAACATTCACATGTTACCTCACACTCAACATTGTAACTTATTCTTATTCAATAATAACCCATATGCAATCATGAGGATAACATGCCAAAACACAAATATAACTAAACTAAAATCCAACAACTACATCCACTAGTCATGCTATAAGAAATTAATGAAACATCTATGCTAATAAAGAGATAACCAATATGTAATAAACATTGCCCACTACATCATACATATCCACAAAGTCATCCAAGAATAGAGTAGTAGGAAATAAATAGATAAACCCTCCCAACCAACTCTATAAGCCAAATAATCATTGGCCCTTACCACCCCAACCATTAGCTAGATGGTAGTTTCATCAAACAGGGTCAAGGAGGAAGTTCTGAGCAAGTTGGATTCTGAACCAATAGACATCACAACACCATGACATAACACCAAAAAAAGACACCATAAGGAAAAAATAACCACCCATAATTGATATAAATTGGAAGAAGGAATAGTCATCTACATGCTATCAAAAGATATAGTATTGAATTCAAAACTAAATCTATTTCTATAGCTTTCAAAGAAACCAATTCAAATCCCCTCCAAGTGGGTGGTCATCCCATTAGCCTCCCAACTATAAATTTATAACCTAGTCATAGAATCATACCCACTAATGCCTTATTATTCAAGTTTGTACTAGGAATGGTAATCCATTAAGGTTACACTTCATGTAGTCATAATAAAAATAGAATGCACAACACATAACTTAGCAGTTAAACTTGACTAAATCCAAATCCATTAATAAAATCATATGAGTGGGGTAATCTATAAACTCAACCATACAAATTTATCAAGACAATAATTAAGGAATCCAACAATCAATCAAAACCCTAATTGATTATAATCATAATCGATTCAAGATCGATATAATCGATCGATAATGCTCGGTCTATGAATTTGTTTAAATTCCAATAATGCCAACAAGTTCCATAATGGCAACAATTAATTCAATGGAAATTTAAAGAATAAAACAATTTTAAATCCAATTACTAGTATAGGAGGTTGGGGAATCATCATTAGGTCCCACGACCTCATATGATCCCCTATTATCAAAATTGTGTTAATATGCATTAACAAGACAACTGGTCATTTAAATGGTCTTTAATAAAAATGAAAATACTCAATACAAATGGTGATCCCAATAGGGATTCACCCTTGTTTCCCCCACTCAATGATACATAAAACACATAACATAATATTAAGCCACAAAAAAGTTTAATTGTTCGAATAAACAAACGAAGAATTTCAATAAAACCATATGCAAGTAATTTTGCCAAATCGACTTATGCAAGAATACCACATCAACTTATTTTTTAAGAGGAATGAGACAAATAATTTTTCTAAGTCATAATGAATTAAACATAATCAAATTTACAAGAATTTATCACCAAACGATGCACATCCTTATGGGAAAAATCATGCCAATCAATACCTTTACATGGCTAGTCCAAGTAAAACTCGAGGCAAGAATAAATGAGTTTAAAGACCCAATGTTCTCCAACAACCTTAATTTTATTAAAAATTTAAAATCCAATCAACCTTATACATTGGGAGACTAAATAAATATATTAAAATAGTATTTTTCCCATGTGATTGGTTAGAAACCCAAATCAGTTATTTCAAATTGGATAAAATAATAATAACTACTGATCAAATTTGCCTAAAATTTTAAGATACCCCAAGTCAATTTTAAATCAAAACAACAACATATAATAGTAATCCCAAATCTGTTTTAATGGTGAATATTCCCAAGTCAATTTTCATATTGGAAGAACAAATATAACATAGTATAATTCTACCAACCAAATTTAATATACCCCTAGGTTGATTTAATTTAAGTCTAAAATTAAACTAGCCAATGAATATTTTTCCCATGTAGTTAACATAAATATCAAATTGATTTACTTTAAATTCTCAAAAATTATTGTTGACCAAAGTTGACCCTATAGGTCAATTTAGGACCCCTATAGGTAAAAACTTGATTTTTAGATGTTTTATGGGTCTAATATTTTATCATAGGGTATGTTATAGTCTATTTGATGTAATTTGATATCTTTTTAGAATTAGTCATGGTCTAATTAGTTTTATATGTCATTTTGAGTCACAAATGTAAGTGACATGGTTTCCAAGATGTCCAAGTGTCTTAGTTTCCTTTCAAATGTCCAAAAGGTTAGATTCTCTATTAGGAATGTCATACCCATCTAAATCTTATAGGTTATCTAATTGAAAATCAATAAAACAACTAAAAAGTGAGGAGTTTGGCACTTGTATGGGTCATGAGGGAAAGTGACACATGGGATGATGTCATGGAATGTCTCTTCATCTTCCTCAAACTTATATAAGTGTTTGACATGCTTTTAATGTGATAAAAATGTCTAAAACTATTATTCTCCTTCTTCACCCTTCTACACACACAAAAATGGTCAACAGGTTCATGCTTGGTACAACCAATAAAAGAGGCTTCAAACCAAACAACCTTGAGGGTGATAGTACACTAAAAGAGATTAATTTTAATAACAAGTGTTTAAATATTAGTCAATTATGCTTTACAAATCATCTCCAACAAGTTGACTATGTTTTTCTACTCACTATTTTCTACACCCTATAGGTTTTACTTTAATTTGGATAGGTCCATACAATCCAGTTGGTGATTTTAGATCACTCATCAAATGCTCTCCATGATTTTTTTCATGTTTCATGATGTTTTTATAGCTAAATCATCTCATGTTGCAAGAAGGTGCAACCATTTGATGTTTAATTCAAGTTTTTTTGGTTTGAGAAGGCTTGGCTCTATGGAAGGGTCTCATGTGAATGGGATATGATGTTTCCCATGTATCCTTTCTACAATTCTCATCTCCCTCAATGTTTTATCTCATCACACCTTGATTTGATTAAATATTCAGTCTTACCATTCTCATAATCAACTTTTCACTCACTCTAACTTGTAATCACATGTATAGAGCTTGTCTAGCATGTCCATGAAGTTGTAATAAAGATATATCAACTTATTAAAATCATCAAGAGCTTAATAGAGTCTATTTGAATGTTTTAAGAGGAATCAAGTTTGGTTTTAAGTTCATGTACCACACAAACTAGCTAGTAGTTACCATTGTTGACTCTTTAATAGGTGTTTGTAACAGGTTTTCATGTTGGAAGAGATGTTTTAAAGCTCATACCAGGATCTCCTTGGTGAAAAACATACATTTGAGGAAGTGGTAAAGATATAATTTTTTTCATGAGACCATTCATTAATAGACATTGCTCCAATTCTATCCACTACCTACATACAACTCAGATGCACCTACCAGAGTCACTCCTTAATGACATCATGATGATATGGGAGATTTGATAGGTATTTTAATATTTTAGAGTACTAAGAGTACATTTTAAATCCTGGTGACAAAATGGAATTGATCATGAATGCATATATCTCACATACTACCCAAATTTGTAACTATTGCCTGCATGTGAAAATACCCACCTAGAGGTGGTATCATAGAGCTATGAAGGTCCTTGTATGGGAATGTTGGAATGTGGAAAAACCTTATTTGTAATTATATTATATGATTTGATCATAACAGACCTTATTGAAGTGTCAAATGGTCATATGGTGGTGTAAACTACCTTTAAGGATGGGATGACTAATTTCAAGGATTTAATCCCTAAATGGTGAAAATAGAGGTCCAAGCCATCTCCATGACCTCCAAGCTAGCTCCCTCCTCAAGTGATCTCCATGCTTGGTTTCATGTTTCATGATGTTTTGATAGGCAAATCATCTCATGATGCAAGAAAGTGCAACCATTTGAAGTCTCAGTCAAGTTTTCCTATCTTGAGAAGGCTTGGTTCTATGCAAGGGTCTCATTTGAATGGTATATGATTTTTCCCATGTATCATTACCATAAATCTCACCTCCCTCCATGTTTTATCTCATCACATCTTACTTTGATCAAATATTTAGTCTTGCCATTCTCATAGTCAACTTTTCACTCACTCTCACTTGCAGTCACATGTATAGAGCTTGTCTAGCATGTCCATGGAGTTTTAATGAAGATATATCAACTTATTAAAATCATCAAGAGCTGAAGATATTCTATTTGAATGTTTGAAGAGGATTCAAGGTTTGTTAAAATTTCATGCACCACACAAACCAGCCACCAGCTACTACTGCTTGCTCTGTAATAGGTGTTTGCAAGAGGTTCTTACATTGTAATAGATAATTTGAAGCTTGTCTCGATATTTCCTTAGTGACAAACAAACATTTTATGAAGTGGTAATGAGCTAATTATATTTATGAGATAATTCATTAATACACATTGCTCCAATTTTGTCCACTGCCTACATACAATTTAGATGCACCTATAGGAGTCTCTCTTTGATTATGTCAGGATGAGATGGGACCTTTGATAGGTATTTAAATATTTTAGAGTGATAAGAGTACGTTGGAAATTTTTGTTATGGAATGGAATTGATCATGAACACATATATCTCACATACCTCCTAAATTTGTAACTACTACCTACATGTGAAAATACCCAACTATAGGTGGCATCACAAAGCTATGAAAGTCCTTGTATGGGGAAGTTGAAATATGAAAAAACCATTTTTGGAATTATATTATATGGTTTGATCATAACAGACCTTCTTGAAGTGACAAATGGGCAGATGGAGGTGTAAACTGCCTTTAAGGATGTGATGACTGAATTTAGGGATCTAATCCCTAAAAGGTGAAAATAGAGGTCCAAGCCATTTTGTGGATGTATTATAACAAGGTTTTAAGGAGTTTTGAATCTTCTAAATGTGTTTACCTTGTAGCCTATATGAAAGATAAATATCTCTACAAAATGTGGATTCAAGAGGATTAGTGGAGGATGGTTGTTGGGAGGTTTAAAGATGCCTATTTAAACACTAAAATCCTCCATTGACATCTACAGGAATTCACTTTTGAGTGACCTTGCATTCCATGTTGGTATTAGACCATGCCATCAAGGTTAAATGGTCATAAATTGTGAAAGTGGAATTTATGATCTAAAGGATCACTTAAAGAGGATTATATACTAAATTTAAATCCCATACACACCTGTAGGTGTCCCACCATGCAAGAATACTCACCTACAACTGGTTGTAAGTGTACATAATCCATGTTAGAGGCTTAAACATGGATTTATCAATATTGGATGATGGGAGAGGATTCCAAATGGTTCATGAGACCAAAAATTTATGTATAAGTTACCAAACAAGTAATCTTCACCTACAGGGTTTTAGCCTTCCCAACATAGTTGATTGTGTTTGACCATGATAGGCAGGGAGCAAGCTTGAGGTTGTGAGTGTTACCAATGCATATAAATGATTAAAAATGGGTATATAAAATTATATTATTAGGTTTTATACATTGCACTTAAGCTAAATTATGTAGGGATCACCTATAGGTGCACTTCCATGACATAAAACACAATCAAGAGATGGAACTCAGTTTTGACTAAGCAAGGAGTATGAGGGGTATGTAATAGGGTAGAGTGATGATCAAGTTTATGGAATATTCACCATGATTTTTATGTTCCCAAAATTATTTCACCAATATAAATCATTCAAAAAAGAGGATCCAATGATGCATCACATAGTCTACATCCCAAACCTTGCACATAGTTTGTCTCAACAGGGGTCTTTTTTGGTTTTTGCAAGAGATGAAGGGTCAAATGGCATGACCAGAAGCTGAATTTTTTGGTAGAAGGAAATATTATCTTATATAATCCCATAAAACCTTTGGTTCATTGGTATAAATAGGGGAAGTCTCCTTTATTTTGTCTCAGATAGAGGGCACTCCCTTTGTACATGAAACCTACATTTTTGAAGAAAATGAGTTAAAAGGATGAGATAAGAGATAAAGGAACCTTGTAATAAGTTTTTTTAATATGAATCACACCTAGGAAAACATTAATAATAATTCACAAAGTTAAAATCTCAACAAAGTGGTCTAGATTCCCAAAGTTCCAATCAAACCTATTAGGTAGTGTTTTATCCAAAAGCCCAAATGAGAACTCATTTTCATTTTGATCTATAGGAAGGAATTATAACCTATTGGATCATGTTCATATGGTCATTTAATATTTTTAAAATCCTCCAATTTATATATAAATCATAAGTTATTCATTTTTGAGCTTAGAGATAACATTAGGCCTGTACAAACGAGAAGACAAGATCGATAAGGACAATTTGAGTGCTCACATCTCCTTTGAGGTTGTGCATGTAGATATTAGGAGTTTTAAGAGGTTATAAAGGGTCTTTAACATCACATTTGTGTAATTTTTTTGTATTTCAAATGTGTCATCTTTATGAATGAACAAAGCTTAAGAGCTTAAAAGACCTAAAACCCTTGCAAACCCTTAGATAAGGACCCAACTAAGAAAATGAAGATGGAGAGATATCTAGATGGGATGAAATGACAATGAAATTGATTGGATGATGTATGGGACTCTTTATATAAAATTCCCATCCAAATTTTATACCCTACATGTATGAACATGGTACAAATTTTCTTTCTTTGACTATTTTGTGCATTGTGTAGGTTCTAGGGACTTTCAAGAGGATAAATAAACTTTGGGAGTGATATTAGGACATATTATAGATCACTATGACCATTTCCTACTACATAAAATATCATAAATCTTCCTACTATCAACTCCATCTCATCTAGTCAAACTAGCATAGTGAGTAAGAGAGTGAGAAGTGTGAGAATTTCAAGTGGAAGCCTATTTAAGGTATACCTAATAAATATTAAGTAATGGAGGGTATTTAAACATGACATATACTCATTTTCATGGAAAATTGAATCTATTTTTGAGGCCAAGTGTAAGCGGTGACTAAAAAGGAAGTTTTTTTACTATAGTCAGTGATGGCTCACTTCTAGAAAATTCTAGATGATTAAGATTATAACCAATGCATAGAGATTAATTTATGTATCACTTAAATCTTATTCCAATCATGATATTTTTCCCTATTTATCTTTGGGTTGTTCCAAAAGTGGTGATTGATGAAGGTAGTTTTCATGTGTAGAATGAGAACTCCTATGTCACTTCTCAAGAGTTTCATGGTTTGGATTTAGATTTTTACTTTATAACCTTGCATGATCAATTTCACATTATCTTCTCATGCACATATAACCCATTCTCTCATCGTTACAAGTGTCCAAGTGACCTTTGGACTTCTCTTTTCTCACTTCTCTCTTAAATGCTATAAGCAGTGAGCCTTTGGGTTCTTTTGGGTGCCCTCCATTGGTTAATGGTGAAACCTTATACAATTTTATATTTTAATTTCTATTTAAGTAATAAAAAATTGAATTTTCCTACTTACATCATTCATAATTGAGTCTAGTTACAAATTTTGTTGATGTTGTCTAGTAAAAAATAGTCTTTTCTAGCATGTTGTCTTTGATTGTCCACCAAGTATGTAGAAGCATAATTGTTGCAGCTTTTGTTAGTGTTCCTTCTTAGTTTATGAGAGTTTTAGAAAAAAATTATGACTTCATTCTCCAAAATATCATTCATTATCCCTTATAAACATCAATATACCTCTTGAACCTAGCATATGAAACATTGACGTAACAATTCATCTTGAGTTGTGAGTTATGTGTGAATGAATCTTTGATTTGCTCTAAATAGTATAATTTTATTCAATATAAGGAAAATTATTATTGTTTCATCACCTTTTATCTTTTTATTTGTCTTCTTAACCATTTTTGTGGTAAGTTGATAAGTAATAAAGTGTTTCAAAGAGTGCATCAGGAGAACTAGCCCTTCTAGAGATTCATCTCACTAATTGATACCCACAACAAGTGATATTTTTCTATTTTACCACATGGATGAGGAGAGATAATAAATATCCTCAAGGGGTGAAAATAGAAATGATAATAGTTTTTGGCATCCTGATGGGACTTTAAGTCCTAGAATATTGTCCAAGATTGGTGCTGATCTTAGCATATTTGCAGTTGTAAGAACATCTATATTTGGTACCTATTCACTCTACTAATATTTCATCTCTTTAGTTTCTTATAATTCCTATTTTCCATGCCAAATTTGACCACTAGGTCTTGTACTAAAGGTATATTGTGCAATTACCTTGTTATTCTATCAAAATGTTTAGATTTATGAATACTCATCCTTATTCAAGGTAGTTAGTTTTTAAAAAGTATAAATTTCTACTTAGTTCAACCTATAATACTCATAATTTTCTTTCCAATATGGCTATAAAACTTCTTCTTATATCCTTCACTCGATCATCTCCTTTGAATCTTGCCCAATATGACCAAATTCCTAGAGGAGCCCGTAAAAGTGTTCTATCTTCTAGTGGATAAGGTACTATTATTCCCATTGAAGACATTATAAACATGTCAAACTTCTGAAATATCCACAATATCACCTAAGATAATTTAGCCATCAGGCTATTGACATTGTCTTTTAAGGAGAAAGCTTTAGATTGGTATGGAAGTCTACCTCGTGATGAACAAGGAAATCTATTGTCTAAGAGGTTTGAAGAGAAGGGTGATTATTTGTCACTAGATGAGCAATTAACTACTATCAAGAGGGATCCTCAGGAGTTTATGTAACATTTTAACTCTAGATTTCAAAAGACATGGGATAGGATCCTGGCCCTTATGAGACCCAGTCCAAATTATGCCTTCTTATATTACTTAAAAGCATTGAATAGTGTTGTAGCCATGATGATCCAATATATGGGTGGGAATACAATACCTAGTGCCTATGTGATATATATTAATTCTTATAATTATCTTGTTTATGTAGGGAAGATTGCTCCTAGACCACCAATGCCGTTATTGCAACCTCTTAGTCAAATTGTGTTACCTACCTTGGCTCCTTTGCCTAATATCCAAGAGAAGTCTTCCCTTTCTCCTACCAATGAGATTCGTGAATTATAGAGTTTACTTTAAAGTTTTAATAACAAAATATTTTCTCTCAAAAGACAACAAGCCTAGAATTATAAGCCTTATCATCCTTACAATTAGTTTGGACAAGCAAGTAGGCCTCCTTTTCAAGGTAATGCTCAAGGACAAGGTAAAATAACAGAAGATAGACCTTAGAAAATTTTAAATCCTAATGACCCATCATCTTCTATATCTCTTTTTCCTACTTAAAACATTTTTTTTCAAGAATAACCATGGTATATTTCAAATGACCAAAATCAAGGTCAACTTGCATATGTCAATGAAATTCCTAGTCAAACCATGACAATATAAGGTAGTCAAGTACCTCAAGTTCCCACTTTTTAGGTGATAATTTAAAATGGAATTGAAAAAGGACAAACACAATCTAATTCTTATCTTATGAATCATTTAGAGGGAGAATTTTATGCCATGAATCATTTGGGAAATTTAAATAATGTGAATGTTAGTTTATTCTCTATCAGTAGTTATAAGAAGAGGGATGTATAAGAGACACAAGGGAAAAATAAAGGAAATTTGTTTATTCCTCCATCACCCCAAATGGTATGTCTTTCTAATTCATCTCCTAAGGTGCAAGAAAACCAAAAATCTTAGAATGCAAGACCAGCTCCTACACATCCATCTTTACATGCTACACCATAAGGTACTAGTGATTCCAAAGAGCCATTCAAGATGAACAATCCTTATATAAATTTTTTGGATAAAATGAATAATTTAAACATGAATATTTCATTATGGTACTCATTGACATTACTAGTATAAAAATATATTCTCCAAAACTAATTGTTTGGACTAGATAAACTAGTTGAAACAACAAAGACTGAAAATGTTGTTTTGGTGAATGTAACTCAACTCATTGATGGAAAATTAAAGAAAAATGATATGAATATTCATTTTTATCCATCATTTATCATTTTTTTATTGTTTATTTCATAATTTTATCATAGATAGTTGGGCTATTACTTCAATTATGCCTATGTCAATAGTGGATAAACTAGGCCTCAAGTATGAGCCAGTGGCTAAAGGAGTTCTACAATTGGATGGGTCACCAAAAAAGACCTATGGAGTAGTCAAGGATCTGAATATGATTTTACATGCTTTTCCTACTTTACAAATCCATCATGATGTGATTGTTATAGATTTATCCCCATAATTTTCCCTTTGTTTGTCAAGAGAGTTTACACCCAAGATAGGTGGATACTTGGCAGCAAATTGGTCATATGAGGTTTTCAGAACAAAGTATGGTACCAAGGTAAAGATTTAATTAGAACCTATTCATCACAATCATTTAGAGATCTACATGCCTAAGATTACAAATGTCAAATATGCTAGTCTTGATGAGGAAAAATTTCACATGGATTAATCTCTAACTTCTTCTCTTGAAGGAGTTTCTGATATACATTTAGATGAATATGGAGCTAAAAAATATGAACATGATCCTTAAAAATTCATTGAATAAGTTGTTCTTGGAGTATATTTTCTTCATGAAGAAGACTTGTTCACCCAAATTTGATGAATCCAAATGAAACTATGGATGGTCTATGGCAACTCTATTTTGATGGATCAAGAAGCATGGTTGGAGCAGGTGGTGGAGCAATGCTAGTTTCTCCATCCAAGGAAAGGTATTACTCTAATTTTATATTTCACTTCATTTGTACTTTTAATGTATCATAATATGAGGCCCTCATTCATGGCCTTGGGTGGGCTAGGAAAAGAGGTGCGTCAGAGTTACAAGTTTATAATGATATTGAGTTGATTATGAATCAAGTGAGAGGTAAAAATATGAAAAATTATTCTTTGATTAAGTCCTATAAGCATAGAGTGTGGGATCTTGAAGAATATTTCCAATATTAGAACATCCATTCTATATTAATAGAAGATAACAAACATGTTGATATGTTGGTAGCAATTAGAGCTCAGTTTGATGTTCCAAAGTGGATAAGAAATGACAAGAACTAGCCTCATCTAAAAGTGATTATAAGGCCCTCTATTTATAATAATGTCACTAATTGTAAATTATTTGATAGTGACCATCAAATAACTCTCTTTATATAAGAGGAGGCTGAGTTTTCCTAAAAAAAATAATCCAAACTACAACAACAATATGGAGGGTAGATTGTACAATTGAATACAAACAAGATCCCTAAGGGCTTAGTCACACTTGAGAGTATTTTTAATGATGATGATCAATTGAAGAAGGAAAAGGTAAACATGTATACTAAACAAGGAAACTATGAGAGAGTACAAATATTCAAAGATAAGTTGCTTGCTCTTGGGAAGGTATGTACTATAGAAGAAAGGTATGCTTTCATTGAATTATGCAAATAAATTTATGATATCTTTGCATGGGAATATAGTTATTTAAAATCATTTGATCCAAATTTATCTCAACATACCATAGATTTATATGAGAATGATAATCCTATCAGGCAAAGGCAAAGGCCAATCAATCCTAAGATCGAGCCTCTTATGAGGAAAGATATTACAAATTTGATTGAGTCTAAGATCATTTTTCCTATTAAGCATTCATCTTGGTTGGAAAACTTTGTCCTAATAAGGAAAAAGAATGAGAAAATCAGGTTATGTGTTGACTTTAGAGATTTGAATAGAGCTTCCCTAAAATGCCATTATCCCCTTCTTTCTATGGATAAAATTTTACAAGTTGTGGTAGGTAGTGAAAGGTTTGGACTCCTTGATGGATATTTAGGATATAATAAGATTTTGGTAATGGAAGGATATCAATACAAGACAAACTTTACCGCTAAATAGGGCACATATGCTTATAGGAAAATGACTTTTGGTTTGTCTAATATTGAGGCAACATTTCAACATGCAATGGATATGGTTTTCAATGCCTAATAAATGATATAATGTTGGTTTATCTTGATGATATCACAGTATTCTCTAAGGATACAAAAGATCATTTGAATCATCTTAGGAAGATTTTTCAGAAATGTAGAGAGTTTAAAATCTCTCTTAATCTAAACAAGTTTGTGTTTGTTCTCGATGAATAAAAATCTCTCTTAATTTTAAGGGAAGATGAAGTTTTTAATTGGGCAAGGAGAAGAAAGGAGAGTTTTGAAGATATCAAGCAAGCTATTGATCAAGCTCCAACTCTTGAAAGTCCTAATTTCTCAAAGGATTTAAAATTTTATACCTTTGTAAATGTAAAATTAATCTCTTCCATGCACAATCAATCAAATGAAGAAAACTTGTAGCAGTCTATTGCCTTTTTTAGCCAAGGATTGGAAAGCTATGAGCTAAGGTACACTTATGTATAGAAGCAAGTACTTTTAGTTGTTAAAAGTATAAAAATGTTTAGGAATCTGTTATCTAACAAAAATATTAATATATTGGTACCTCATCCTAATGTCAAAGATTTTATTTTGAGTAGAGATTCGAATGAAAAAGGGCTGGTTGGATTACAAAAGTAATGGAGTATGATGTTTAAATCAAGAAAAAAAAACTAGTGAAAGGGAAAGGATATGTGAGCACCTTGTTTCAGATTTTAAGGAACAAAATGAATTTATTATAACCCTTCAAGATGATCCTATGATATTTGAATCCTCACAAATGAGTATTTGGACATAAGAAATGATCTATTTTCTTAAAACTAGTGAGTGTCCATAAGGCCTAGATAGAACCAAAAGAAGATACTTTAGATTACAATCTATTCCTTATGTACTTTTTCATGGAGTATTTTTTAGGAAATGTTTCTTAGGTGTACTATTGAGATGTGGTGAATAATATTAGTTTGATAATATATTCTTTTAGTTTCATGATGGACCAATAGGTGGTCACTTTGCTCCAAGGACCACAACTGCCAAGATTATGAGAGTTGGCTATTTTTGGCCTAGTTTGTTTAAGGATACTCATGATTGGGTAAGTAAATGTAATATATGTTCTCTATTTTATGGAAAAAAAAATCTTTCATCCCAACCTCTTCATCTAATACAAGTAGACCAACATTTCATGCAATGGGGTCTATATTTCATAGGCTTAATCAACCCACCTTCTAGTGGTGGTCATAAGTGGGTGTTAGTTGCTACATATTAATTTACAATATGGGTAGAGGATATACTTCTCAATAAATTAAATTAAAGTTTAGTTTTAGACTTTTATGAAGGCATAGTGATAAGATTTGGGGCTCCTTCAACAATCATTTCAGATAATGCATTAGCATTCCTTGGAATGAATACAAGTGACATGGTATTTATCTTATTACTTACTCCAACTATTATACATAATGGAATGGACTATTTGATTCCAATCATAAGAATCTAATTAGTGTTATTAAGAGAACAATGGCGGAGAACCAAAGAACTTTGTATTCCAAAATGAAGATAACTCTTTGGGGTGATAGAATCATTCCCAAGAGAGCCATTGGAAACTCAACATATACACTTGTTTATTGAAGAGAGGAAAAACTACCTAATTCACTTGAATTACTAGCTTTAGCTCTCACTTACCAACTGGAGTTGATGGAAAATGAAAGCATGGAAATTAGATTATGTGAGTTGATGGAGCTTGAAGAAACAAAGGATCAAGTTATGCAAACTATGAGAGCTCATCAAGATCAAAAAAAGAGATATTTTGATAATAAATCCATGCCAAGAACCTTCCAATAGGGATACATTTTTCTAAATTGGAATGAAGATAGGGCTAATCCTATAAAACACACAAATTTTGATGCTTTTTGGAGTGGCCCTTATGTCATCACTCAATGCAAACAACACAATGCTTTATAACTCTCAAAGTTGGATGGAGAGGAACTTCATATCCCAATAATTGGGATCTATCTTAAACATTTATACTAAGGTTTTCCTCTCTCTTTGTACATAGCTACTATTTTTTTTTGTTTTTCCTAAGTGCTTATGGACATGTGTGAGTCTCGTTAGTGTTTTGCGTTGTTTGGATATTTTTTGTGTGTTTTAGGTAATTAATTACTATTTTTATTCAATAATTAATTGACTCCCTTATCCCATGGATAGATAAGGCTATTGATCTTTAGTATAGCAGGCACACTACCCCTATGAGTCATAATTTTGCTGACCAAATTTGACCATGTAGGTCAAATTGCGACCCCTATAGGTAAAAAATTGATTTTTATATGTTTTATGGATATAATATTCTATAATAGGGTATTTTACAGTCCATTTGATGTAATTTTATGCCTTTTTAGCCTTAGTCATGGTCTATTTAGTTTATATGTCATTTTGAGTCCCTTAGTAACCATTTAAGGGTCATAAATACAAGTGGCATCGTCTTTAAGATGTAAAAGTGTATCATTTTACTTTAAAAAATAAAATAAGTTAGATTACCTATCAATAATTTTACTCCCATCTTAATCTTGTAAGTTATCTAACTAAAAAATAAGAAATCAACTGAAAAGGGAGGAGTTTGCCACTTGTATGACCCATGAGGGAATGTGACACATGGGAGGAGGTCATGTAATTTATCTTAATATTTTAAATAATCATCTTCATGATTTAAATTCTTTAGAATTTCTAAAAAGGGTCAAAAACCATTCTGCTCCTTCTTCACCCTTCTAGACAAATAAAAATGATCAGCAAGTTCATGCTTGGTATAGCTAGTAGAAGAGGGTTTAGACAAAACACCATTGGGGAGTGACATTAAACTCAAATATATTAATTTGTATACAAATTGTTCAAATATTATTCAACTACACTTTATAAATCATCTCTAACAATTTGACTATGTTTTCTAATCATTATTTCATGCACCCTATAGGTTTTGCTCAAATTTGGATAGGTTCATACAATCCATTTAGTGATGTTGACTCCATATTATGTTGGATCAATCCTCAAGTGATCTTCAGGATTTTTTTCATGATCCATGATATTTTTATAGGCAAATTATCTCATGTTGCAATAAGGTGCAACAATTTGAAGTCTCAATCAAGTTTTCCCAGTTTGAGAAGGCTTGGTTCTATACAAGGGTCTTATTTGAATAGGATATGATGTTTCCCATGTATAATTTCCAAAATTATCACATCCATCCATTTTTTATCTCATCACACCTTACTTTTATCAAATATTTAATCTTGCCATTCTCATAGTCAACTTTTCACTCACTCTCACTTGCAGTCACATGTATAAAGCTTATCTAGCGTGTCCATGAAGTTATAATGAATATATATCAACTTATTAAAATTATAAATATCTTAAGAGAGTATATTTTAATGTTATAATAGGATTAAGGGTTGGTTGTAAGTTCATGGACCACACAAACCAGAAACTAGCTACCACTGCTTGCTTTGTAACAGATGTTTACAAGATGTTTTCATGTTGTAATAGATTTTTTTAATATTATATAATGATATTTTTAGTGATAAACATACATTTTAGGAAGTGTTAATTAGATAATTATATTTATGATATAATTCTTTAATACACATTTATCTAATTCTGTCAACTACCTACATAGAACTTAAATGCACCTACAGGAGTCTCTCCTTGATAATGTCATGATGAGATGGGAGATTTGATAGGTGTTTAAATATTTTAGATTGATAAGAGTACATTGAAAATTTTTGTGATAAAATGGAATTTATCATGAACACATATATCTCATATACTTCCCAAATTTATAACTACTACCTACATGTGAAAATACCCACCTACAAGTGGCATCACAAAGCTATGAAGGTCCTTATATGGGGAAATTGAAACTTAGAAAAACATTTTTTGGAATTATATTATATGTTTTGATCATAAAAAACCTTCTTGAAGTGTAAAATGGGAAGATGGAGGTGTAAATTTCCTTTAAGGATGGGATGAATGAGTTTAGAGATCTAATCCCTAAGAGGTTAAAATAGAGGTCCAAGCCATTTTTTGGATATCTTATAACAAGGTTTTAAAGAGTTTTGAAGCTTATAAATGTGTTTGAATTGTATCCTCTATGAAATATAAGATATTTTAAAAATATGGAGTCAATAGGATTAGTGGAGGATGGTTGTTGGGATGCTCAAAGATGCCTATTTAAACACTAAAATCCTATATTTACATTTACAAGAATTCACTTTTGAGTGACCTTGCATTCCAATTTGGTACTAGACCATAACATCAAGGTTAAATGGTTAAAAATAATTAAAGTGTCATTTATGATGTAAATTATCTCTTAAATAGGATGATATACTAAACTTCAATCCCATACACACCTACAGATGTCCCATCATGCAAGAATACTCACCTACAACTGGTTTTAGGTGTACATAGTCTGTGTTAGAGGATTAAGAATATAAATCTCAAGGTTGGATGATGCGATGGGTTTATAAATGGTTCATGAGACTCAAAATTTATTTTTAACCTACCAAACAAGTAATATTCACCTACAGGGTTTTACCCTTCCCAACATAGTTGACTATGTTTGACCATGACATTTAGGGAGGAAGCTTGAAGTTTTGAGTGTTACCAATGAATAAAAATGATTAAAAATGGGTAAAAAAATTTATAATATGATCATAATGGAATATAATAAATTTTTATACATTTAAATAAATCTAAATTATTCAGGGTTCACCTATAGGTGCACTTCCATGACACAAAACATAGTTAAGAGATGGAACTTAGTTTTGACTAGACAAGGATTATGAGGGGTATGTTGTAGGTTAGAGTGATGTAAAATTTTATATAATATTAAAAATTATGTTTATGTTCCAAAAATTAACTCAAAAATATAAATTATGAAAAAAGAGGCTCTAATGATGCATCATACAGCTTACATCCCAAACCCTACACACAGTTTATCTCAATAGGGGTATGTTTTCATTTTTAGAAGAGATGGAGGGTAAAATGGCTTGAAAATAAGTTGAGTTTTTATTTATAATGTCATCACCTCTTGGATAAACCCATACAACCATTTTTTTTTCGTAAATAGGGGAAGTTCACTCTATTTTATCTCAGATAGAGGGCACTCCCTTCACACATGAAACCTACATTTTTTATTAAAACAAATTAAAAGAATGAGATAAGAGATAAAATAAAATTTTAATAAGGTATTTAAATCTGAATAACACATATTAAAACATTATTAATAAGAAAAAAATGTAAAATCTCAATAAATTGGTCTAGAACCCCATAGTTGTAGTCAGGCCTATTACGCATAGTTTTAGCCTAAAGCCCAAATGAGAAATAATTTAAATTTATATATTTAGGATTTAGTAATAACATATTGTATAATTTTCATAGGTTCATTTAAAATGTATAAAATCCACTAATGTTTATAAAAATCATAAGGTATTCATTTTTGAGCTCAAAGACAACATTAGGCCTGTGCAAATGAGAAGACAAGCTCAATAAGGTAACTTTGAGTGCTCACATATCCTCTGAGGTTGTGCATGGATATATAATGTGTTTAGAGAGGTTTAAATAGGTCTTGGACATCACATTTTTGGAATGTTTTGATAGTTCCAATTCCCCATCTTTATGAACAGAGCTTAAGAGCCTAAAAGACGTAAACCCCTTGCAAACCCTTGAATAAGGATTCGATATATATATATATATATATATATATATATATATATATATATATATATATATATATATATATATATATATATATATATATATATATATGGGATGAAATTATCATGAAATATATTGGATGATTTTGGGGACTCTTCAGAGACTATTCCCATCTAACTAAGTTTTACCCTACCTATACAGACATGGTATAGAATGGCTTTCTTTGACTATTTTATGCATTGTTTAGGTTATAGGTAATTTAAAGAGAAAAAATAAAAACTTGGGAATGAAATTATGAATTATTATAACTCACTATGAACATTTCATATTATATAAAATAACCTAAGTTTTCTTACCAGTAGCTACATCTCAGCCAATCAAATTGGCATAGTGAGCAAGATAAAGAGAAGTGTGAGAAATTCAAATAGAATCCTATTTAAGGTGTACCTAAGAAATATAAGCCCATTTAGGGTATTTCCAAGTTTAATCCACTACATTTCATGTATTTTTGTGGAAAACTAAATCCATTTTTGAGGCCAAGTGTAAGGGGTGACTGAAAAGGGAGTTCTTTGATTGTAGACAGTGATGGCTCACTTATAGAAGATTCTAGATGAATAAGAATGAATAAAATGCATGGGTAATCATGTATTAAACACTTAAATCTTAATATAATCATGATATCTATCCCTAGTTATCTTTGGGATGTTCCAAAAGGGTTAATTGATGAAGGTAGTTTTCTTATGCAGAATGAGAACTTCTATGCCACTTTTTAAGAGTTTGATTCTTTGGATTAACACTCGTAATTTATGAAATTGCATGATAAGTTTCAAATTCTCTTCTCATGCACATATAACCCCTTCCCTTAGTATGAAAAGTGTCCAAGTGACCTTTGGACTTATATTTCCTCACTTCCCTCTCAAATGCTATAAGTAGTAACCTTTTGGGTTATTTTGGGTAGCCTCCATTGGTTACTGGTGAAACCCTAGCCAATTTTTTATTTAAATGTCTCTTGAAGTAATAAAAAATTTAATTTTCCTACTTAAATGCTACATAATTGATTTTGGTTTCATATCTTGTTGATCTATTCTAATAAAAGATAGTATTTTCTAGCATGGTGTCTTTGATTGTCCACCAAGTATGCAGAAGAGTAATTATTGAAAGTATTTGTTAGTGTTACTTATTAGTGTATGAGATTTTTATAAGTGGTTTATGAATACATTTTCAAAAGGATCATTCATTATCCCTTTAAACATCAATATACCTCTTTAACCTAGCATATATGAGCTAGATTTGGAGGTGAACTCTAGTAACTGGGGTGATAACTAAGAGGTTAAAGAGAAATCATGATTGGCACAGACTGGTAAAAGGTGTATTTTAATATATATTTAATCCATTGGTCAAATATTGCATTATTACATTTGTCTTTGTGACTATTTTTAAGTCCTTGTATGTTAGTTTTGGTCATTGTCTTGTTATTTGGATGTTATGCAGATTTGGTTATATTAGTTGATGTCATGTGCAGTTATTTGTGTTTAACATTTTCTTTTACCCCATACACAACCTTTGTGTTTTTTATTGATTTCTATCTTGCTAGCTAGTGTGCTTGATAGCTTCTTTGTGCAAGTTATTGTGGTGGTCTTAGTTATTTAACCCCCTTTGTCTCTTAAACTATTATGATTCTATGATGGACTCCTAGGTGGTTATGTTGATTTGACCATATCCCTTTTGTGCTATGGTGTGGTGGTGGATTTAATTATCATTATATATTTGACAATGATGTTTGGTGTGTTGGTTTAATGTGGTGTAATAGACCACTATGTGGTCATTGACTTGGACTTATGCTAAGGATCAAACATGGGTTGATAATTTTTATATTATGAATTTTCATATTCATGTGATCTGTTGATACCACCTCCTATAGAATTATCTATAAATATCATTTGACAAGGAAAACTTTGAACCTTTTTTTATTCCTTGTGACATTTTTATGTTCTTTTGAGACCTTGGTTGGAAGAGTATGCTCATATTGTTTCCATCTTTAGGATGAGACTAGTCCTTTTTATTTTCTTGGCTTCCCTACATACTGACAAACCCCATGTAGATGGTCACCTTGGTGATAGGGATGGGATTTTTTTTTCATAATCCAACATCTAGAACTAATGAAAATTATCATGTTTCAACTAGATTTGATCTATAAAAACTTTAATAAAGTTAACCTCCACACAAATATGGGCATATGTAGATAACCCTAGTGTACCATAAACCACTCAATGTCCATCTTGATGAATTTTCTATTCTGATTACCAATAGCTTCACATATTGAGGGGTGCCAAAAAAGAGGATAGAGATTTCAGAGTTGAACCCAAACTAACATTTTAGACGCCACCATTTTTTAGCATAGTGATGATAGAGCAAAACAAAGAAGTGATATAGCAACCAATTTTGGTGATGGTTAGATTATGGTAGTAAAAACTAGATTATTCTAGTTTCCATACCCTGTGTCATCCATTATGGTGCCATCCACTAAGGTCACAAAAAAATAAGTTTTTTCATTTGTGGGAATTTATATTACAAAGACATTGTTTGCATGTCAATGACCTCTCCTTCAGTCTTTCAAATCCCATACAATGTGGAAAATCAGATTTTATCCCAATAGTGGAGATTGCTCTTTTGGAGGTAACTAAGTTTTGAAGATTTTGCAGTTATTTATAGGTTGAATGAATCCTATCCTTGGTCAGAAGAGTTACATAAATGGGATGGTGCTACCTAGACTAAAGACTATGTGATCTATTTATGTTGTAAAGGATTTTTCATGGTACAATTTATGGAGCTTAAGAATTATTGGAGAGTTATCAAGGAGAGACTATGGTTTTGGAGAAGGGTTGGGCTCTTTATATTTTATATATTAAAAAATATATCCCTTATTTTTATTTCTACTTCATAATTTTTTATTTTCAATACCCCCTCCTAATACTTGATTGTAATAAAAATACAAATATTTTTACCAAATATTTTACCTATTTCTTTTTGTGAAAATTTTAATTTATCCTTTTCATTTGTAATTTTCATAATTAAGTTGGAACATATCATGATTTAATGGAAAACTATCATTATATGTAAAATCATCAAAAGGAATTAAGACTACTAAATTTACGTAGGGTGGTAACTTGTATCTCAACTTCATTAATTAAAAAATAAGCTTAAAATTTATTTTAAATTTTTGAATCATTCTAATTTATTTTAAAAATATGAGTTTTGTGAATAAATCTTATCTTCATTATATTGTATTGTTATTTTATTTTCTCAAATTGCTAAAAAATCAGATCATCTCTTATTACTACTTATTATTATTGATTAAAAAATAAGTGAAATATATGAATTCTATCAATATTTACATCATGTCACCACCCATATTCATTTTAATTTTAAATAAATTAAAAATCTCATTTACCTTTAAATATGTAAGAATTTTCTATATTTTTATGACTAAAGATAATAATAAAAAATAAGTTTATGCATGGGTAGATTTTAACTCTACCTTCTAGGAGTGGTTATCAGTTCTTTGATATTTAGGCATGAAGTTAATGAAATTTTTGCCAATAATCCATAAATATTTAGATAGCTCCTTTGGCTGACAAGTTTTCTTCATATCTAAGCACTTCCTGGGATTCCTCCCTATCAAAGACCACAACATGGTCAAAGGATGCATGATTAAGGGTTTTTAGGTTAGATCTTGACACTGGCTTATGGGAGATATCCTTGATGAAGGATTTGATTCTTGGATTCAAGAACTTAGATTCCATGGTGGATTCCATATCTATGGTGTCCAAACCGTTGAAGGTGATGATATTGAGAATTAGGTTCTTAACCTAGGGTGATCTGTTGTAATATCCCCTATTTCCCTTGAAATCTGAAACTGAATATTATTGAACTATTTTTCTGTATTTTACCCTTTTTGATATTTTGTATGAATAAAGATACAATTTTGGAAACAAATTCAAATAGATAAATATACCACAATAGAATTTCTTATTTATTCACCCAGATGATTACAATAGATGTCCTCTATCATACATATTAAAGAATAGTGAAATACGGTCTTAAGAACCTGAGTATTCTGCAAACTGGGAATAAAACTTGAATTTGGCACATCTCAGCCTGTTGTGTCAAAAACACAGTCACCGACGTTGGTTATACCACCACCGTCAGTTTCTTGGTGTTGATAACCTGTCGACGTCAGTATGGGGTCGGCCGATGTCGGTCATTGTGGCTCTCTGCCTACCGATGTCGGTCTCTACAC
>JARHVA010001408.1:1917500-1995000 GCA_037957365.1 Torreya grandis | reverse complement strand
GGAGGAGTCAGTAGGAAAAAGTTATGGTAATTGGGAGGGGGTTCATACAAGTGGAAATGCAACAAGTGTGCATGTATTATCATATGACCTCCTCTAAAGTGATTTTCATGAATGGGGAGGGGGGCGAGAGGGTGATCATGGGATGACAACCATGGGTGTTACCCACTCCCTTTCTTTTTATTTTATATATTTTAGTGAAAAATATTTATTTTTTTTATAATTTTAGTGCATTCTTTTTTCTAAATGGAATCTTACATTATTATACACACTTCTCCCATATCCTATTTGTTCACTATGGGTAATGTTTCCTAGCATCACTAGAAAATATATCTTTAATACACATTTAACTTTTTGCTAATGATGTTTTAGCCAATAGGGACATAGTAAAGGGTGAAAATGTCATCATTGATAATGATTAGGGTGCTTGGATAGAAGAAAAGATAAATCTTTCATGTTTTATAATTTGGTATTTGGATGTTGTATTCATGATTGTGATACAATGGAGGAGGCCATTAGTTTATGGGATGGATTTAATTCCCATGTTTGGGTTTTAATGTTCCCATGCTCACTATATTTGATAGCAAGGATAGTAGTTAGATTTTATGTTTACCTGGGTTCAAGGTTATTGGATTTATGGTGGTAATACATTAGTGTGGGCAATTGGAAGAAACTATTTATACACATGGAATGTATGATAAAATTACATTGAGAGAGCCTTTATTGTGAGTTAAGGCATCGAAGAGAGAAGTGGCATTCGATGGTAGTGTGACAGACGAGTTGTTGAATAAGTTGTTTATCCTATAGCTAAGGAGTGTCTTACAAGAAATTAAGGAAATCATTGGCTTAATTTTTTAGTTATGCCATGTTAAATGAATGTGAATTTGATGATCTCATCAGTATTTGTGTTGGTAATTATGATAAGGGTTATCCATCCTAAGTTTAGAGTAGTGTTGGAGGTAGTTATGGGTGATTTTATAATCGGGGAGAATCACTCTCTACTTTTTTTAGAGAGAAGTCTCAAGGGTTGGTCCCCTTGTGAGCTTTCATAGACATGGAGGACATTTTATACAACCTTATAGAGCATTTGGAAATTATGCAAGATTGCCTTCACAACCCTAGACCTTCAATAATAATGTTTCCATTCTAGATTTGAATTCCCTTAAGACAACTATGGCATTGGTGGTGGTTGTGTTGAGTGTTAGGAAGGCATTATATGTGGTTTCAGTATTCAATTTGATGAGTTGTTTGTTTGATGTAGACACTCCCTTCCCATAACACACCCCTTAGGTGGGAGTGGTGGGCCCTATCACACTCCCTTCAATGCAAGGGAGGATTATGTCTTAGGATCGGTTATGAAAGATAAGGATTGTCAGGCCTTAGATATGAATTATGTGCCTTTTAGAGGAGGAAACGTTAACCATATTTTATTTTATTTCTCTTTTGCAATGGTTGGTCAGGACTAGCTATGTATTCAACTTAGGTGGGCTTGGGCCAGACCAAAATCCTTATTGTAATATTTTTATCTTGGCCAAAGAGGATTCTAAGGACACATTTTATTGATTATGGTAGGCATGCTCAGTGATCCTAATTGGGACCATGTGGAACAAGTATAATAAGTAAAATTATGAAGATAGGACAAGTTATTTTGAGGAGGTGATAAAAAAACTAGATGTAGAGATGTCTGAAGTAGGTTATACACATGCCAAGAGATATAGAGGAAATTTTTTAGAGTGGGACATACAGATCACCTCTTCATAGAATTTGTTAAATATTCCTCCCCATCCCCTAGTGTTCAAATTAAATTTTGATCAGGTGATTAGGGAAAATTTAGGGGCCTCAAGGGTAGGGTGTGTGATTTGAGACAACATTTGTCTTTTAATTAGAGAAGCATCGATGAAGCTTGTTGATGGTAAGAATAATGAGGTAATAATCACAAGCTTTGGTGTTTGCTTATATATTTTTGTGTATTATGACATTGGTCATGTAGTTAATGAGGGAGATTCAATGATAATAATTCATGCATTATACAATAAAAGGATCATTCATGGAATGTTTATAATATCCTTAGTTGAGCATGGGACATGTTGGATTCTTTCAGTGATTATAAAGCTAGGAATTGCTTATGGGAAGATAATTATGTAGTTGATGTCTTAACTAGGAATGTTTAGTTATAGATGCTTGTTGTTGGACCTTATAACATGATTTATTTAATTATGATTAGCATTTGAACCACATGCTAGTGATATAACTATAGTTTGAATATTTTGTTTAGTTATCATGATGAATATTTTATTTTATCACAATAATGGATGTTTATGCTTCTTTTACTTATAGCATGTTTTACAATCCTTTATAGTTTACAATTATATTGTCACTTTTATTGGCATACTACCAGACACTACTAATGTTTATCTTTTATGGCGTTGGGAATATGGTATATGAGATAGACTTGGAGGTGGACTCTGGTAACTCAGGTGATAAGTAAGAGGTTAATGAGCAATCACAATTGGTACTGATTGGTAAAAGGTGGATTGTAATAGATATTTAAACCATTGGTCAAATATTGCATTATTATAGTTGTCTTTGTGACTATTTTTATGTCCTTGTATGTTATTTTTGGTCATTGTCTTATTATTTGGATGTTATGCAGACTTGGTTATATTAGTCAATGTCGTGTGTAGTTGTTTGTGTTTAATATTATATTTTACCCCATGCACAACCTTTATGATTTTTATTGATTTTAATCTTGCTATCTAGTGTGCTTGATAGCTTCTTTGTGTAGGTTATTGTGGTGGTCTTGGTTATTCAACCCCCTTTGTCTCTTGACCTTTTGTATTCTATGATGGAATCCTAGGTGGTTATGTCAATTTGACCATACCCGTTTTAGTCCATAGTGTAGTGGTGGATTTAATTTTCATGGTATATTTGACCATGACGCTTGGTGGTGTTAGCTTTATGTAGTGGACTAGACCACTATGTAGTCACTAACTTGGACTTATGCTAATGATCAAACATGGGTTGATCCTTGTTAGATTATGAATTTTCATATTCATGTGATCTGTTGATACCACCTCTTATAGCATTATCTATAAATATCTTTTTGCAAGGAAACTTTGATCCTTTTTAAATTCCTTTTGACATTTTTATATTCTTTTATGACCTCAATTGGAAGAGTGTACTCATACGGTTTCCATCCTTTAGGATGAGACTAGTCCTTTTTTTTTTTTGTCTTGCTTGCATATTGACGAACCCCATGAAGATGGTCAATTTGGTGATAGAGATGGCATTTAAAAGTATTTTTTCATAATCCAACATCTAGAACCAATGAAAATTATCATGTTTCAGTTGGATTTGATCTACAATTCCTTTAATAAAGTCAACTCCATACAAATATGGGCATATGTAGACAACCTTTGTGTACCGTAGACCACTCAATGTCCATCTTGATGAATCTTCTATATTGATTACCAATAGCTTCACATATTAAGGGGTGCCAAAAAAGAGGACAGAGATTTGGAAGCTGAACCCAAACCAACATTTTAGACACCTCCATTTTTTATCATAGTGATGATAGAGCTAGGGTTTGGAAGGCAATGATGGGGCATAACAAAGTAGTGACAGAGAAACTAGGTTTGGTGATGGCCAAATTGTGGTAGCAACAACTACATTATTCTAGTTTCCATACCCTATGTCATCCATCATGGTGCCATCCATTAAGACCACAAATAAATATTGTTTCATTTTTTGGAATTTATCTTACAAGGACATTACTTTCATGTCAATGACCTCTCCTTCAATCTTTCAAATCCCATACGTTGTGTAAAATCGCATGTTATCCCAATAGTGGAGATTACTCTTTTGAAGGTAACTTGGATTGAGGATTTTGTAGTTATTTATTGGTTCAATGAATCCTGTCCTTGGTCAGAAGAGTTGCATCAATAGGTTGATGCTACCTAGACTAGAGACTGTGTGATCTATTTATGTTCTAAAGGATTTTTCATAGTATAGGCTATGGATCTTAAGAATTATCAGAGAGCTCTCAAGGAGAGACTGTGGTTTTGGAGAAGGGATAGGCTCTTTGTCTTTTGTATAGTAAAAATTATATCCCTTATTTTTATTTCTACTTCCCAATTTTTTATTTTCAATACCCCTTCTTAATACTTGATTGCACTAAAAATACAAAGATTTTTACCAAATATTTTACCTATTTCTTTTTGTGAAAATTTTAATTTCTCTTTTTCATTTATAATTTTCATAATTAAGTTGTAACATATCATGATTTAATGGAAAGCTATCATTATATGTAAAATCAGCAAAATGAATTAAGACTACTAAATTTACGTAGGGTGGTAACTTGTATCTCAACTTCATTAATTAGAAAATAAGCTTAAAAATTATTTTGAATAATTATAATTTATTTAAAAATGTGATATTTGTGAACACATTTTATCATCGTTGCATTGTATTGTTATTTTATTTGGTAAATTTGTTAAAAACTTATATCATCTCTTATTACTACTTATTATTATTGATTAAAAAATAAGTGAAATATATGAATTTTATCAATATTTACATCATGTCAACACCTACATTAATTTTAATTTTAAATAAATTAAAAATCTCATTTACCTTTAAGTATTTAAGAATTTTCTATATTTCTTTTTACTTTATTTAAAAAACCTCAACATAAATGAACACACTATAATATCATCTCTTGTGATTGTAAAGCACGTTTAAAATTGATATAATTAAAAAAGAAATTCACAAATAATTAACTTAAAACATATTAAAGAATAAGGATAATATTCAAAATTAATTTTTTTATAAACCTTAAAAACACTTTTTATACAAATATATTTAAGAAAGAAAAATTATATTTTTTGAAATATAGATAAAAATATTAATATTCTATGTAAATTAATAATTCTTTGTAATATTTAAACATTCAATCCCCAAAAAAATTATAATCTTTTAATTATATTAGATATATTGGCCACATGACGAGGAGGCGATGGCTGTGCGCAAGGAAGGGCACGGGGAAGGGCATGGAGGCGACCAGCTGAGAAGCGACCCGCCAACAGTTCCCAGCTTGGGTGGAGAGGGCGTGGGAGGGCGAGATGCAGCGAAGACTGCCTTCTATTCTGGCGAAAAGGTAAAATTGAATAAGGTAAATGGTTGTTTGCTCAGAAGGCAGGATAGACCAGTTTTAATTATTCCACAGGAAACAATTCAGGAGGATATTGAATATATCTCCTCACATACCTTAATTTGCAAGTTTTTGGGAATTAGAATCCCCCAGCCGGCCTTGGAAGCTTGGGTCAGGCGCTCCTGGGCAGTTGAGGGAGATTTCGACATTATGCTGGCAGCAAACAACTACTTTCTGGTGAGTTTCTCCTCTGTAGCGGATCGTAATCGGATTTTCGAAGGAGGGCCTTACTTCTATGAACGGGTGGGCCTCTTTCTTAAGCCTTGGCATGTGGGTTTCAACACGGCTGAGGAAATCCCAGCGTGTGTCCCGGTTTGGGTGAGGCTACCCCGGCTGCCGTTGGAATTCTGGCGGGAAGACATTCTCAAACAAATAGCAGCTTTGCTGGGAACCCCAACAGCAATAGCCCATCAATCCCTTGACAAGAAAGTTATTACATATGCTCGGGTGTGTGTGGACATGGATTTATCAAAACCTCTTCCTGACTCCCTGTTGGGTTCCCTGACATGGATTCAACAGATTGACTATGAGTCCATTCCTTTCAGGTGCAGAATATGTCATGTTTACGGACACCTCCATAGACAATGCCCTCTGGCTGCCAAAGATAAAGGACAAATGACAGAGAGCTCAAAGCCTTCTTCAGTACCTGCTGATAAGTTTCCTGGGAGTGCGGCTCAGTTTCAAAAAACAAAATCTCTACAGGACAGCATGAGTAAAGGTAAAAATCTTGCTGCTGGAATTGGGGCGCAGGACTCTACTGATCCCTTTAATAGTGGAGTGGAGGAGTTTACTCCAGTCAGAAAGCGGGCTAGAGGCCGTGGAACTAGGAGAGGCGCTGTGGATAGGCATTTGGAGCAGAGTTTTAACAAATTCGACGCCCTTGATAATATGGTTGTGGAAGAGGGTTTTCCCTTTCAGGCTCTTGGGGAAGCTTCAGGGCAGCAACTGCATTGTCCTGAACCCATGGAAGACCATGATAGGATGGATCAAACACTCCCAGCTGGACCTCTAGGTCTAGAGGAAGGACAACTGATGCATGACACTGAGACTAAGGAGAAAGAAGTCAAATGGGCCGATTTGGTGAAGGAGGGCGATGCTTGGAAAAAAGACAAAAATTCTATTCTGGCACTTGGGCTAAGTCAAAAACTTTTCAAAAAAGCCACATCCTCTGGTGCTCCCAAGGCTGGAAGGAGGAAAGACCAGGATAAACTCAAAATTACAGGTGATCATTTGGTGGAATCTGGGGTGGTTAAGACCATGGAAGAGCACTTCCCCCAAACCACCCAATGATAGTGCTATCTTGGAATGTACGGGGTTTGAATAGCTACCCCAGGCAAAAAGCTATTCGCAGTTTGGTTTGGGATCACTCTCTGGACATTTTTTGTATCCAAGAGACGAAACTTTCTGTTGATTCGTTTATTGCTTGTATGCCAAATTTTTGGCAGAATGGGCAATGGCAATGTGTGGGAGCTAAAGGTAGCTCGGGAGGGCTTGCTATGGGATGGGACCAAAGGAAAATTTTGCCACAACACTGGATCTCTTGTCTCTCAGCCTTGTCAATGGTGGCATCTTCTCTGGAGACCGGGGAGTTATGCTTGGTTACCTCCGTCTACGCCCCTGTTGACATTGTTGGGCAGCAGCAGCTTTGGGCACATATCCGGTACATCAGGCAATGTTTTCCCTTTCTACCATGGATACTAACTGGGGACTTTAATGCTGTTATTAACCTGAAAGAGAAGCGTGGTGGAATAAGCCATTTAGGCTCCTCTTCTGAGTGCCTGCGCCATCATATGGAAATGCTTCGTATCTCCGATGTGAAACCGTCCAATGGACTTTTTACCTGGAGTAACCGAAGAACAGGTAATGAGGCAATTTCTGAACGTCTTGATAGATTTTAGTCTCCTCTTTCTGGCAATCCAGTGCTTTCACTCTCACTTGTGAGATCTTAGATTGGAGGGGTTCGGACCATTGGCCTATTAAACTTTCCATAGGCCAGATTGGGGGTCCTAAAAAACCTCCTTTCAAATTCCAGTTGATGTGGTTGCGGGATCCTTCCCTTTATGATCTCATAGGTCAATGGTGGAGACAGGGAAGCCCGCCTTATGGCACTGCCATGTTCTCTTTCATGAAAAAGCTTCAGTTTGTTAAAAGGAAATTACAGATTTGGAACAGGACTTGTTTTGGAAATCTACAGAGTCAGAAGAAGCTTGCACAAGACCAGTTGGACGGCATAACCAGGCAGATAAGAGAGTTTGGACTCTCGGAAGACCTTCGCCTCCACGAAGTTAGAGCGGCCTCTTTGCTTGCGGAATGGGATCTTAGGGAGGAGATCTACTGGAAGCTGAAGGCGAGAATTGACTGGCTTCAGGAAGGAGATAAGAATACGGCCTTTTTTCATAAATCCGTACAAGGGAGGTGCAACGGTAATTTTATTACTTCTCTTATCACTCAGGATGGAACTCACCTCTCCTCCTCTCAGGATATTAGTAGAGAAGCTGTCCGGTATTTCTCCGATCTTTTTGACAGTAACACTTTGATAGATGAAGGGGCAGAAAATGAAGTGCTATCCTGTATTCCGTCCTTGGTGGATGATAGAATGAATGAAGATCTTTTGCATCCGATTGGCATAGCTGAAGCGGAGGAAGCTTTGTTTAGTATGAAGAGAGGTAAAGCCCCTGGACCGGATGGATTTCCTGCTAATTTTTTCCAAGACTTCTGGGATATAATTAAGCATGACCTGGTAAGTGTTATACAGGAGTCCTATTCTAACAAAGAAATGTTGCGGGCTTTGAATGCTACCTTCCTGGTGTTAATACCAAAGAAGGAGCAGGCAAATAAGCTGGATATGTACAGACCTATTGCGCTTTGTAATGTTGTCTACAAAGTGATTACAAAGCTCATAGCGCAAAGGCTGAAAGGGCTCCTTCCCAATCTTATTTCGGAGGAACAAGGAGGCTTTGTGGTAGGTAATCAAATTATTGACGGAGTTGTGATAGCCTCGGAAGCTATTCATTCTATGAAAAGATCTCATGTGAAGGCTATGTTTATCAAGCTTGATCTTTCTAAAGCCTATGACAGGGTTAGCTGGAGGTTGGTGCAGAAGGTTCTTTCTGCTTTTGGTTTCAAACAGGATTGGATTAGGTGGGTGTTAAGCTGTATCACTACGCCTTCCTTTTCTGTTCTTATTAATGGAGTGCCAACGGAGCTTTTTGGAGCTTCTAGAGGGCTTCGGCAAGGGGACCCAATCTCTCCTTACTTGTTTATCCTCATGGCGGAAGGGCTGGGCAGATTCTTCAAATATAGAGTCTCTCAGAATGCTATTCAGGGATGGAAGTGGGAGGGCAGAATATCCACCTTATCCCACCTTCAATTTGTTGATGACACTATCTTGGTTGGAGAAGCTAGGATCAAAGAAGCTAAGGCTGTCCGCACCACTCTTGATAAGTATTTGGTGGCTTCTGGACAGCAGATCAATGAGCATAAATCTTCTATTTACTTTTTCAACACTCCTGAGTCTATCCAGACAAGAATAGCTACTATTCTTCGATTTCAGATTCAGACCCTCCCTGTGATTTATCTAAGCGTTCCTATTGTTGTGGGACGCCAACCTAGGCTTTTTTGGCAGAACATTCTGGACAAGCTGAGACAGAAGGTAAGCCACTGGACTTATAGATGGTTATCTACTGCAGGTAGGGTGATTTTGTTACAATCGGTTATTCAGGCTTTACTAATATATAGGAGCATGGTTCAGTGTGCCCCAGCCTACTTTCTTGAAGAATATGATGCTCTGTCCAGGAAATTTTTGTGGAATGGTAATCTGCATTCTTCTAAATGGAGTCTCGTCAATTGGGACATGGTGTGTAGACCTAAGCAGGAAGGTGGTCTGGGACTTCGCTCGGCTAGTGTGGCTAGCATTGCTCTTGTTGCCAAGCTTTATTGGAGGTGGTGCACTAATCATTCGGCCTGGTGGGCACGTATCCTGACAGCCAAATACTTTTCGGACATTCATATTCATGATATTGCCAGATTTCCTCTTGAGGGGAGAGGGTCTATGATATGGGAGACCCTCAAGCGTGGAGCACATTTGGTTAAGCAAGGCTTATTCTGGATGTGCCGCAGTGGTTCTGAGGCTCTATTCTGGATGGACTCATGGGATGGGTTTCCCCCACTTTTACAGTCCCACCCGCATCTCCAAACCATGGCGAACTCTTTTCATCTCGCTGGGTGGAGTGAGGTGAAGCATTACAAAGAACCTTATAACATAGGAGTGACTATTGGTTTCAGGTGGAAACACTCCTCGGATTGGCCGCCTGGAGGCTCGCCGGAGGAGAGAGATGAATTAACCCTTATCCTGAAGAATAGAAGGTGTGGAGCGCTGCATGGATGTGATGAATTGGCCTGGAGTGGGGACTCAACAGGGAGGTACTCTGTGGCTGCTGGCTACAAAACTTTGCTTAAGCAAACAAGAGAGTTTGGGCAGTTTCAATGGGGAACGAAAGTGTGGAATCGAATGGCGTGGCCCAAATGTAATTTTTTCCTCTGGCTCCTCATGCACAATAGATGTCTCACCTGGGATAATCTGTGTCGGAGAGGATTTCAGGGACCGTCTATTTATGTGCTGTGTTTTAGCAATGAGGAGACAGTTGCCCATATGTTCTTTCAGTGTTCGTTTGCTCAACAGGTTTGGCACCTGTGGTGGAGCGCGTGGAGAACCCCTTGCAGACATGTCTCCTCTGTTAATGAATTTTGGGCCCGAATGGGCCAGGCTCCTCTTAAAAATTCCTTGCTACAGACGGCTTGGGCGGTGGGACCATCCTTCATATTCTGGAATTTATGGTTGGAGAGGAATAGGCGCATCTTCAGGGGAGAGCGGATGGATTTTAGGCAGCTGTGGAACAAGATTGCTGTTTCGCTGCAGGAAACGTGCTTGGCCAAGTATGCGCTTGAAGTCAAAGTGGAACAAGCTGCTGCGGATTTGCTTGGACGCTTGGGAATTGACGTCCCCAGCGATGGCGTGGGAAGGAAACACTCTGGTCTGCCGAAGGGTAGGAGCCAGTTGGCGCGACCGGTCAACAGAGCTGGGCATTGGACGCCCCCAGACAAAGATTGCATCAAAATTAACACAGATGGTTCCTCCCGTGGGAACCCAGGAGCTGCGGGTATTGGGGGAATTGCTCGGGACAGTGTTGGTAACATTAAATTTTTGTTTTCCATTTACAGAGGCTGTTATACTAACAACCAGATGGAAGCTGAAGCCATTCTTGAGGCGGTTGAAAGCTGTTGTCGGGAGCGCCATCGTAATGTCATCTGTGAATCGGATTCACAAGTTGTTGTTAATTTGCTAAATAACAGCAATTCTGGTAATACTTATTGGAGTTTACAAGTTATTATCCAGCATATTAAACTTTTTAGTTCGTCTCTGAATGAGATTTCTTTTCAACACATTCCACGGGAATGGAATGAGGTTGCGGATTGCTTAGCTAAGTGGGCCTCGGAGAATGGGGCAGATTGGAGAATTACGGAGGAGAATCTCCTTCCGCTGAATTTGTATCAAAAGCTGGTTCATTTGGTGGATCAGGAGAAAAACTTGTAATTGGCTTTCCCTGGTTTCTTAATAAATTTTTACCCCCGTCTTAGTTAAAGATATATTGGCCACATAAAAATATCCCTCTGAATCTATATCTAGATTCAACATTTAAAACATGATATATTATCAAAAGGATATTTATTTATTAATTAAATTATTTAATTCACCCTTAAAAAAATCTTCCAATAATAATTCTTATTAAATTTAAATAGTTGACTTAAAAACTTGTCATTTAAAAAAGATTATTTACTAAATACAGCATAAAGGTTCTAAAACTACCTCACGTGTCAACATTTAAAGGATAAAGTATTGTAGAAAGGTTATTAATTTATTGATCAAATAGTTTAGCTAAAAAAAATCTACGGCAAATTAATTATTGATGGATGATCAGATCAATCTTTATTCAGATATAAAGGAGATTTCGAGAAGTGACACTCCATTAAAACCATCGTTGAATAGTTTTTGAATGGTCAAACGAAAATTTCCTCAAACCATCGTTGAATAGTTGTAGTAAGGAATATGTAGAGTCGAATTATAAAATCTTCTCTCCCACACAACGAATGTGTATAACATAGTTATGTTAATGAATATTTAGAGTCAAGTTATTAAATACTTTCACATGATAAATGTGTATAACATTTGATAAAAGTCATCACTTTCTTTTCGTTTTATTTCTTTGTTTGTTTAGTTGGTTGGTTGGTGGGTGCATTGTTTGGTTGATTGGGAAGGGTTGAGGGTAGATAGAGGCAGGGGTTAAATTTGATGTCTATTTAGGCATTTTTTTATCATTTTACATATAAAATATAGGGAAAAAATAAATTGAAACGTATTTATGGATTGGATTTTTTTTTGCAGACTGTCATTGTGACGTGCAAGTTAAAAAAATGGCCGTTTTATATTATAAGGGTTTAGGGCCTAGACAACCTACAACCTACAGCACTGGTACTCATCTAGTAGGCTAGTGATGAATGATAGTAGGGGTACGCACACTGGCCAATGGCATTACGACACTAGTAGTCTAGCAGGAATGAATTAATTTTTTAACTCTTAAACAAATGCTAAAGCTACTGATGACCACCAGGAGGATTTGAGCAAGATTTTGAAATCTTCAATTATCAACTCTTCATTTAATACATATCTAACCCCTGTTGAAAATGATTCATGACAATTCACATAGACACAGTTACCAAGTTAGCAACTTCCCTCAGCATTGTTCATTGGATCAGTGTTAACTTTTCACCTCATGACTTGTAAAATTACTTCTGTAGCGTGGTTATAACGTCTGTGGCACCATCTGAAACCCCGATAAGTATTCATCTTTTTAATATCACACGCATGCCTGCGTACCAGAGTTTGAAACCCCCTATGAAATTATTTTTTTGAAAAAATAGAAATGAATGCTATAGTTCTTTAATTTTCGTTGCACGTTGATCTAACTGGTGCATAGTTTAGTGGATTGATTGTTATCTTTTGTACTATTCAAGAATCGCTTGTGGGAAATTGGATAACTGCGCTAATGTTTTTGAGCTTAAATGAATGAAATTTGGCATTAGGTTATTTTATTTATTAAAGATTTCAATCTTTCACAATCCGTAATTGCTGTAAAAAAAAGCTTCTGTAGAAATTGCTTAGACAAGTTTTGGAAAAAGTTAGTAATGTTGTGATTTTACATGTATTTGTTATTTTTTATTTAGATATGGAAGTTAAAAGTAGACTTACTACAAATTTAGATATAGTTTGTTATTAGTGATATCAATTTTAGGATGATGAAAATTGTTATTTTAATGTTTTCATTGAAGGAGGAACAACATGTTTGTACTTTATAATCTTCATAAATATGCAAGCAAACAACACACTAGCTCCAAAATTAGACAAAAGTGTGTGATTACTGTCAACATTTTTTAAGGATACAAAAATAATATCTATTTTTAAAATGAAAAATATATTACATGAAAAGTGATGCATTGAAAATTGAGCCTGAGAATGACCAGCAAAGGGCTTACAGCATTGGATTTGTTTCACAGAATTAAGATGTTTTTCCTTTTTCCTTGCCATATTCTACATTGGATGTCCAAAAATAATTCAATTATAGTCGTTCTACTCTATATGACTAACTAACTAGGGACTTCATAAGTTTTTGTTTGCCCTCGTCACCCAAGGATTATACAAAGACTAAAAATGGATGCGCTAACCCTGATTTTTTACAAATTTAAGGAGTTGTGCCCCTATCATGTCTGAAAGGAGAATGGAAACCATAATTACAATGGACATGACTTGGACATGAATCGACAAGATCCATATATCAAGCCAACTCAACTCCACAAGACTGATAAGCCAACTTGGATTTGGCAAAATCTTGGATGAAGGACAGGGCTAGTACATGATGTCTTTGATTCTGTAAATGAAGGTTTTATGAATCTATTTTTAAAAAGACTCTCCTAAAGTCAATCTATTTCAATTCATTTTGTGGTCACTCTTTACTCAAACTTCAAAGTTCTGTGACTGATTTAGAGAGTTTCACAACTATCATAACTTCCCTATTTGAGCCAACAATATGATAACATTCCCATTTAAGAACTGACCTAGTTTGCCATGAAGACGTAGGACTAGCAACGTCACAGAATTCCAAAGTTTATGAATATTTCTTGATGATCAATTTACATTTGGTGCTGAAGATGCCTCTGCTTTTAAGAGACTTTAACCTTTTCAAACCTCCCAAAATAAGCTATGTACCTGATATGAATGTTTTTTTTCTCTTTTGAAAGACTTTAAACTCCAAAAGGCATACATAACCAAACATACGATTGCTTTACTCAGTCTCCTTCAAACTCATTTATTTCTATATTAAACGAATAATGAAATTGGAGGAAACTAATTGTATTTTTACAAAGATTCCAAACACTGTTCGGGATTAGATCTTCCACTTCAAGTCAAGCACACTCTCTTATTCTACATAAGTTAATTGTATAACATAAGATTTAAATTATGAAAGTTAAAAATGAGAAATGAATGTCACGTGTAAGGTGACATTAATTTAAAAACCGTCACAATTTTTTTTTGACAGGTAGGGGTGACCTTCAAATTTAACTCCTGGATAGAGGTTGTATTGGTCAAATTTTTGGTAATAATTATTTTGTTTGTCATGTTTTTGATAAGTTTGTAATATTTTTTTGATTTTTCAATTTTTTTATATTGTTTAGATTACTGTACAGGAGATATTCATTTTGATTTATCTATGAGTGAAGTTCATTATAAATAAATAAAAAATGATCGTAGAGGAAATGTATGATCTGTCACGGATATAAATTATTAATGTGATTAAATATATATAATGTATTAGTTGAGGTCATTGTATGCATGTTGGAGCTATTTTTAATTTGTTATATTGATGATGAAATAGAAGAAAAATAACAACAAACAAGGAGTAGAAACTTTTTATTGTAAAAAACTAGATGCTACATCTAACCCTAATAAAAATTGTAACACTCCAAAATCTTAATTAAATTATCAAATGTAAACTTATTTATATCAATGTTTCATTTAAATACCATGGATTCCTTTATTTATTTTATAGGTCAATGACCAAAAAATTGGAGTTTAAAATCCCGAGTTCTTATAATTGGAATATAGGTTCCCTCTAGATACAAGGTTAGGAAAATAATAGTAAAATTAAGATAGCATGCATTAAGATATGGCTAGCAATATGTTTGGCATGTGATTGAGTGTTTTTCAGTTCAAAGTCAATAGTTCAAAACTTATACTTCAAAGGTTTCATTCATTTTCATTAAATTTTATTGAGATGAGAATGGGTAATACTGGATGCGAACCTAAATAAAAAATTTAGATGTGGTGAGAGCCAATCAAGGTGAAATATGAAATTAGATGTTTAGTTACAGGAGTAGACTACCAAATTTAAATAGTCATAATAAAAATTTACAACTAATATTTATTATAACCCAAAAAAATTACAACACAAACTTAACTTGGTTTGAAAATATATATTATATTAATTTGATTGATAAAATATGGTACACACTTCAATTAAATAATTAGTATATGTTCAATACCATTCTACATCAAATAAGTTTCACTTAAACAAATAAATATTATTAAATATTTTATTTATGATATAAAATTATTAAATACTTCATTTATGATATAAGAGATGAAATGTGAACGACTTGAAGAAAATTGCATATGATTTTATAATTATTATTGCACAAGATTTATATCAAAGTGACCTACCCTTTATAAACATTAATATAGATGGGAAAAAAATGGAAAAGTTTGAGATGTAACCTAAACATAAATGAAGGTTGAGTTTTATTTTTGTTTTTATTTTTTAAGTATTTGATGATAATATTTTATATTATAATTAATAGTTTTATATTTTAATAAAATTATATATCTTAATATATTAATAATAAATAATATATTAAATAATAACGAAAAGTTAAAATTTAAAATCAGATTATTTTTAATTATTTTTTATTTAATTTGTTTATGAAATATATATTTTTAAAAAAAATCCAGTTTAAAAAAGAATTTAATTATAAATATAAAAATATTCATTTTTCGTTTATTATTTTTTATTATCTTTGATTAAAGTTTTCAAAAATTATGTGAGGCTCCAACTAATATATAAAAGAAAATTTCAATTAAATATCAATAAATATAACAATATATTCAATTGATTAAAAACCCTGTAACTTACTTTATCAAAGGAGTTATATTTTTTAATGCACATAAAATAAAACAATCTGATTGATTGATCAGCTGACCAAAGAATAATAAACAATTAATTTTTTTTGAATGCTAACAATCCTCTCTTAAAAACTAATAAAAATATCATTTAAGATCTTTCTAAATAGACATCAAAGAAAAGTAAATGAAGTCATCGATTGTTCACCCACAACTTTCACCATTATTTTAAGTAGAGTTATCTTCTTTTTTGGAGGAGGATGTTTTAAAAAATATGATATTTTAATTATATGCTAGAGTTTGGAGTATATGATTTTTAATTTTTTCGATTTCATTTTTCTAAACTTAAAATAATATTGTTGTTAAATGGATACTTCTTATTATTAATTAATGATATATTTATAAAAATAATAATAAAATTATTATTCAATATAATATTTAAATTTTTTAAAATAAATATTTCAATATCAATAAATCAAAAAAATATATTTAAAATAATTATATTAATATTTAAAAAAATTAAAATTTCATTTTTATTTATAAATTAGTAAAATTTAGTATAATAATAATAAAATATAAATAAACTTTTAGAAATTACATATATTTTTTGTCAAAAATCATAAATGGTGGCTTGTGAAATGTTAAAAAACTTATTTCTAAAACGTATACGCATCTTCAATAAAAGCTTTTGAAACTCAACACAAAAATGTTCATGTATAGTTTAGCCAATAGTAGACTCTTATGAGGAAAATATTTGTTACTATTATTTAAATATTTATTTTAAAATTTTATAACATTTTATTTTAAAAGATGGAAACAAAATTCTAAATGTATATTTATTGTGATAATTAATAAATATGTTATAGAAATTATTGCAAGGAAACTAAGATTTTAATCATGTGAGTATAATTTTAACTTATATTTTATCTATTTTATTTGAACCATTGTAACTTCTATAATTATATAAATTATTATAATAAAATATAAATTATTTTAATTGACGTACTCTTTAAATTATTATTTAATGCAAACCACTACAATATATATGATGTGAAATAAATAATAATATATAATTTAATTTAAATATTAATATTTTAAAAAATAACTAACAAAATTAATAATAACTTATTATTTGATATAATTATTAAAATATAATAGATAAATTTTAATAAATGTATTAATAACCCTTCAAAAAAAATTTGACAGTCCACAAAAAAAATTTCCTTCATCACATATCATTTTCAAAAAATATTTATCATATTTTATAATAAATAATTAGAAATATATATTATGAAATTGAAAGTTTAAGTGGCGAGGGCAAAGAGGCAAAGTGGCGGAAACAAGAGTCTTGCACACAAAGAGGCAAAGTGGTGGAAACAAGAGTCTTGCACACATTTTGCACCAGTACAATGTGCAAAGTGCAGTTTGAGATTCCCTCCCAAAGCAATTTTCAAGTTTGTAAAGTGTGCAAAGTGTTGATGGGGCTTCGCATTTTATGGTAGGAAAGAGAGAAAGAGTGTGGCAGAAGGGGGAGTATCACACACACTTTGCACCAACAAAGTGCAAAGTGTGTTCCCACTTCTGGATCTCGTGAGGTGCAAGGAAGAAATAAGCGAGAGAAGTCAAGGGGATGCGGACATCAAAATATAATTCAATCTTCAAAAGGATTACTTGGTTGAGAAAGATCTGGTTTGTTGTATGCCCAATGTTTATTGATTGGTTCATGTTTGGCATCTGAATCTGCATGTAATGATATCTAGTTCCAGCCATGGCGTACAAAAGCTTTAGCCATGATTTTAATGAAGTTTTAGATAATTTCCCAGAACCAACAACAATAATAATGACCCTGCTTTAACCATGATTTCAATGACATTTTATATAATTTCCTGGAACATCAACAACAACAAAGACCCCACCATGACCATTCTTTCATCCTAAATGCCATCATGACCTTTGTCATTTTTCTCTATTACCAAATATGTGAGAAAATGTCTGTGAAATATACTAAGTGTATGGAGGAAGCTTCCAGAAGTTTGATGAGCACATGTTCAAGGAATACCCTGGTCTTCTGTGGAAGCCATTGTGTTTTGCATCAATAATGATCATATGTTTTGTCTTTTGTACAGGGGAACTATGGCATCTCGTTGATGGAGATGAGTGACACGTTGAGCAAAAAACCCAAATGCTATGGTAGATTTTAATATTTGGTGTAAAGGGTTTTGTAAGACTAAGGGGTAATCACTATTATGAAGTTTTCAAACACCATAGTGACTAGAGTGTTTTCAAATAAAAAAGTAATGGAATTTTTCCAAAAGTAATTTGAGATGAAATTATGGACATGGTGGAAAATATTAATGCTAAATTTTTAAGTTTCTAGAAAATAAATGGTTTTTATCCATTTTTTAATAGTTTCATTACAGATTAAACTTATATATTTTGGTTGAAACAATTTTTAATTTCATTATACTTCTTAGAAGAACGTGATTTATTTTTTAAATAAAATTTATTTATTATTTTATATATAAATTTGTCAAAACTTTAAATCTAAGTCAATATATTATCAATCATAAATTTAAAAATTAAATGTAAGCTAAGACTTTAAGTAAATCACATGAATTTCGTGGCTTGTGGTTGACCATGAAAATACAGAGTCAAAAACACGCGCATTTCGGCGTCTAAATTACGCGTTTTGGCTGTATATTTTTGGGAAAATTTTATGGTCTCACACCTGTCTAAATTTCATCATTTTATTTAATACGGATCAGACGATCCACGCTGTGCAGGATATTAAGAATGCTTAAATCATTACCTTCCGCTGCTGCTTCGCGCAGGGAGAGTGGTGTATTTATAATTAAGTTGTGCTTGTGTTCGTGTTTTTATGGAGCGGTGCTTCTACATGCTAGTGTGTACGCGCTTTCAGAGGATGGCGCCATACTTTTGGCAATTAAAAAGTCCATACAAGATGGAAGTAAAGATTTCCTTCCGGGCTGGACGAACGCCTCTTCTCCTTACGATCCATGCAAGTGGCAAGGTGTCAAGTGCTAGCCAACATCAAGATCAAGAGAAGGTAAGGTTGTTTCACTTTCGCTGTCCAGCAGAAACTTTTCCGGTGAACTTTCACCCCTAATAGGGAAGCTTAGCAGTTTAGAGAAAATAGATTTTACGGGCAACAGATTACATGGACGCCTTCCTCCTGAATTGGGCAACTGCACCCGCCTTCGTCACCTCAATCTTTCTTATAACTTTTTCAGCGGTGTAATCCCATCATCCATCGTTACTTGCAGCCTGCTTGCCCTTTTTGACCTCAGTAATAATAATATATCTGGTGCCATTCTTCCTCAGCTAGGAGAACTGTCAAGTTTGTCCTCTCTTTTGTTATATTCTAACAATCTCTCTGGTCCCGTGCCTCCGTCTCTTGGTAAGCTTGCAAATCTCAAAGTTCTGAGAGCAGGCTCCAAGTACTACACTTCCTCCTTGCCCCAGGAACTTTGGAACTGCACTAATCTCAGATATGTGAGTTTTGCTTCCTCAAATTTGAAAGGCGAAATCTCAAGGGAAATCGGTAATTTGAAAAGACTTGAGCAACTACATCTGTTCGAGAACCAGCTGAATGGTTTTATTCCTTCAAAAATTGCTAATTGTTCGGCCCTACAAGTACTTAATCTGTATAGCAACAATATACAAGGTCCTATTCCGAAAGAGTTTGGCCTTCTACCCGACCTTGAAATAATGTTGATCTTTAGGAATCTTCTATCAGGTCATCTTCCTGCCGAATTGGGCAAATTGTCTAGGTTGTATCAGATAGGTGCAGCTTATAACAATCTCACTGGAACTGTTCCCTATGAATTTGGGAATTTGAAAAGATTGCGTTTTCTAAGGTTGTCCAATAATTGCAATCTTTCAAGCCTAGAAGTATTAGATTCGGAATACAACCGATTGAACGGCACCCTGCCTGAAGGAATTGGTTTTCTTCGAAATCTTGGTGAGATATATATTGGTGGGAACAGGTTAGAAGGTCGGCTGCCACCTGCGCTCGGATCTTTCAGCAAATTGGAGATCATAGATGCCGTTTCCAATAAACTAAGCGGCGAGATTCCTCGGGGCATATGCAGCGCTAGGGAGCTAACGATTCTTGTTATTTTTGATAATTTGTTCGTGGGAAATATTTCATGGCTTTTCAAGGATTGTGTTTCTCTGACAAGAGTTCGCCTGCAAAATAATCAATTGACAGCCGTTATTCCTGCAGATATTTTTATGCTCTCTAGCCTCGACTACCTGGAGCTTTCTTTTAACAACATTCATGGAGAGATACCAGCTAACGTAGGGGAACTCAAGAATCTCACTAATCTCCTCCTCTGTGGGAACAACATAAGTGGATCTATTCCTGTTCAGATTGGGGGTCTCACAAATCTGGGCAGACTCAATTTGAGTAACAATAAACTTAGTGGAGGCATTTCTTCTTCCGAAGTCGGAAGTCTCATTAATCTAGAAGCGCTAGATCTCAGCGAGAACTCAGTAGAAGGTACTATTCCGCAACCGCTTTGCAACAATCTGTCTTCTTTGCTTTTTTTAAACATAAGCTCAAACAATTTAAGCGGAAGTATTCCAAGATCTATTTGGAGATTGTTCAGAATTGATAGAATTAGACCTGTCTAGAAACAGATTTGAAAATTCCATTCCGAGGGAATTAGGAAAGCTGGTCCATCTTCAATCAAATTTGGATCTCAGTTGGAATAGGCTATCGAGATCTCTTCCACAGGATATGGGAAACTTGGTGGTTCTGGAAGCATTAGACGTCTCCCACAACCAACTCTCAGGTCAGATTCCAGCGTCTTTGTCTGCCATGCCAATTCTTCACAAATTCAATTTTTCATTCAATCAATTCACTGGGCGAATTCCTGGGCTCATCTCTAAGGGTCCAGTTAGCGCCTTCGAGGGCAATTCGGGACTGTGCGGCCCTCCTACTTCCAATGCTTGCCCTCTCTCAGAAAATAAAAGTAGTGGAAATAAGAAAAGACTGGGGATAGGCAGCATAGTAGGTATTATCGTTGCTGGATTAATGGCTACCATTACGCTTGTAATAATAAGTTTTCTGTATTACCGGTGTAAGAATATTGAATGCGATGAAGAGGAGGAAAAAGAGGAGGATATTAGCGATGGATTGGTAGTAGATTTTCCGGTAGATTATGAGCACGGGATTACATATAAAGCAATCATGAAGGCTACGCAGGAATTCAGTGATAATTATCTCATCGGCTCTGGTACCTTCGGTAGAGTGTACAAAGTTATTCTGGGAGAAGAAGACGCAGAAAGTGGAAACAAGGTGGAGCTGGCTGTGAATGTCCTGAAATTGAAGGAGGAAGGGAAAAGTGCCCGCCGCAGTTTGAGGCACGAATTCGAAGCTCTCAAATTCGTCCGCCATAGAAACATTGTGCGTTTGCTTGGCTTCATGTGTGTTGGCAGCGTCAACATGGACATTCTGCTATACGAATACATGACAAAGTGTTCGTTGTGGGAAGCATTAAAATCGCAAAAGCTGGACTGGAAGACTCGCTACAACATAGCACTGGGAGTGGCAGAAGGTCTCAAATATTTGCACCACGATTGCAGCCCTTCAATTGTTCACTGTGACGTTAAATCCGCCAACATTTTGCTGGATGACGATTACATACCACATGTGTCAGACTTTGGGCTTGCAAAATTGATCGATGAGGAAACATATGAAGGGCAACCCAGCAGTTCCTCTGTTTTTGATGGTGTTATATGGCTCCAGGTAAACCTGCAGCTCCCATTAATTTCTCTCTATGGTTTACAATAATTTTTTTTTCGAAATACCTTATTTAACTATAAGCGTCTTTTGGGGATTCTCTTGGATCTTTGAGAATCTTTATTCAATATGAGGATTGCATATGTTTGTTTTTTGGTTTTTTTTTTTTTTTAAATTTAAAGGGATGGGGTAAAACATTATTATTATTTTTTTAAAGAGAATATTAGAATTAAAGTTTTAACATATAAAATAATTTTAAAAATATTATTTTTTATTTAAAAAAAAGATTATAAAATGTAAGATTATATATCTAAATAATATTATTAGATATGTAATATAGTGAAAATTTAATTAATTTAAAGATTTATCACTTTCAATTTCTCATTGAATGTTTTAAATTTTTTTTTTTTTTTTTTTAAATTAAATTTCAAAGATTATGTTTGATTGAGGTAGTAAACATTAATATATAAATTAAATTAAACTAAATTAAATCGTTTATATATTAAATAAAAAAATACTTAAATAAATAATTAACATTTTATTGATTTTTTAGGCTCTAAATATTTTAGACTCTTATAATTATTGAGTTTAACATAAGCTTTAAAGATAAACAAGTTATAAATATAATTAACATATTTAAAATTTTAATTAATATACCAAAAAAATAATTACAATAATGTTAAATTTATTTTTTCTACATGAATTAATGATATGTGTTTATGTGTTATTTTATTGTAGAATGTGGATATCAAGAGAGGCCTTCAACTAAGCAAGATGTGTTCAGTTTTGGGGTTGTGTTGTTGGAATTGGTTACAGGAAACCCACCCATAGTCAATGAGGAAGGAGGTAGTGGAGAGTTGACAAGGTTGGCTGATTGGGCTGCTATTATGAGAGAGAAAGATGGTAACATTGTAGATGCAGAGCTTCGAAATGACTATGAAATGTGGAGCAATGAAATTAATAAAATGATTGATATTGCTCTAGTTTGCACTCGACGTTCTCCAAACCAAAGGCCATCCATGCGAAGAGTAGTGGACTTGCTTTCTCCTCCATCCCCACTGCTAGACTTATTTTTTGTTCGATCCCCAACTAATAATTGACTAGGCACCGCTATTAAAATAGTTAATAATTGAATATTTATGTAATAGTATGTAGTGGTCAAATAGAGAAAATTTAATATTAATCATAAGTTTGGAGTCATGCTATCGATGGTAGATGCAAAAATATATGTATCCAAATCTATAAAATTTCTATAATTCTTATCTTTTAGTTTTTCTTATTTTATTATTAATTAACATGATATTATATTTTTTTATTTTTCAAATATTTATTTTACTATTGATAAATTAATATTCAAATTTTGTTGAAAAATTGTAAATTTATTAATAAAGTCGTTTGGCTCTTTAAAAACCTATCAAAAATTAATTCTTATCGAATATTAAAACTTCCATACCAAAAAAAATGAGGCCAGATTCAATTCTCTCTTTTATTTTTGACTAAATAAAATTCAAATATGCCATCTAATAATATGAGGCCACACATATTTTATTATTGCCATTTTTAATGAAAATAAATATTTTACCAGTTATGTTAAAGGCGTCTCTTGCCTTCCTATGCTGTTTGTATGCTAGCTGAGTTTTTGACAAATGGTAAAGATTAAATAAATATTTTATATTTAAAAAATGACATGAACTACTAAAGAGAATCCCATATTTAGTTAGAAAAAGGAGGACATGTTAGATAATCCTAAAGTCTTTTGAGTGTTTTTTGCTCAAATAATAAACAACGAATAACAAATAACACAACATATTAAGTAGTTTTTTTAGGCATAAAGTTTTCAATATCTTTGATTTTTATGCTGCATAGTTCATTTGTAGTGCCCTTTTACGTATTGAATGGTCCTTCAGCGCTTTTATTGACTTGTCAAAAGATTTGCTATCTTAATTCTATTACCCTGCTTTCTTTGTTATCTCCAATTATAGTTCAGACATATCTTATAACTTCTAGTAAACACTGAATAAATTTTATCTATCATGATTGTACAGCTTGATTTACCAAATGTAAACTTTTCAAAAAGCATTGATAGTTTTATAAAAAAATAGTAAAAAGTGGCTTCCCACTACATTTATTGGAATAATTTTTAGTTACTACTTTTAAAATTTATAAAAATGGGGTTCTAAAGAATTTTTGCTTTCTCAAAGGATAAAGAAACAAATTTTAACTATAAGAATGGTAGTCTGAAGACTACAATAAAACTACGTATTTTCAGTGGAGGAGGCTTAAAATAGAAAATATATTTTGAATTCATCATGAGATAACTACTTAAAATTTCTCACCAGTGTAAATCATAGTAGGTCCAAAAATCCAAAAAGGATTTATGTCATGCCAGTTCCAGCAATGTGGATGGTGGAGAATTGTTCCATGAAAACTAAAAAAACCCAATAAGAAATGGGGACCCAAGATGCAACACAAAACAAGGTCCACTCACAACTCAAATGTAAAATGAAACCACTTTTATTTTTAGATGTTTTGATTTTTACAACATTCCAGTACTAATTAAACTTTTAACTCTAAGCCCTTCATTGAAATTACATACACAAGTAAATCAATACAAACTGAACTTGGACCAAACAAATCCAATATCAGGAGAGATAGGAGGAAAAGGTAAAAAAACAAGGAAGCCTTCATAAGCCAAATTTGACATATAGCACTGAGACATTGAACTACCTTGTAATGAATAGCCCTTGGCAAGAATACCTTCATGGCCATAAACAAGATAAACAAGACAAAAGTTACAGAAGATTTAATATTCTCACAGGAAAAGAGAAAAGAACCCATATTATATAACCATAAAACCACATTGAGATTGACTCTATTTGAATGCCGAACCTAAAAAATAAAATGAAGAACTAGAAATCATATGTATGTGAACAAAATTTGAAATACTATTCACTTGAAATAGCAATAGTGCTCTAGACTTGTATAAATATAATGACCCCAAAGGCCTAGAGGTTGCCACAATAATCCCAGTAAAGGCACTCAGTTTGTTTCTCAAGATGCCACACAGGTTTATCACTTCCACTTTAGCAACCTAAAAATTAATTTATAATATCTATAAAAAAAAACTATATACAATCTAGTCTAAGTTGCATGCTCCATATTTTGGGAAACCTAACAGTTCCTTTGTTGTTGGCAGTACCTATGGTTATATGGCTCAAGGTACACTTACAACCTTGATGAATTTTGGTTTAGACTTTTCTTTTCTTGCTAGGTTAGGTGGAAGAGGTGCCTTAACGAGAATTCAGGGTATATTCTTTAGAATTTAGTATTGCACCACTATTTTAAAATAAGGGTGCAGAGCGCCAAGTTTCTATGGGGAGTTTTTGAGTATCATTTATTATGGTTTTATTTTGAATTCATAAATGTATATTATTTTGGGTAGCTTCGAGCACCAGAGCTTAAACATAACAGAAAAAAATCCAAAATAATTATACAAAGATAAAATGTAAAAATTGCTGTAGACCTAGGTACCCTTAAGCTCATGGTGGCCATAAATAGAGATTAAAATATTTTAAACAAACTATGGCATTTTTTGGCCCTATTTAAAGGGAAATTTTTTTTATGTTTAGATAATCTAAAATTAAGCATCATCAATACATCACTAAAGCATCTACCTAATGTAAAAGATTCAATGTATTTATATAACTCAAATCATGAATAATGAATATAATTCAAATCATGAATAGAAAATTATGCTTAAAAACATTGAAAATTTCATTCGAATAAGGCAATAAGCTAATACCACAAGGTGTTTTTCCACATAAATTTGTTGTCACTATTATGTGTGATGTTGATCAGTATTTTCTTTGAATGTATTTCCATTCTTTTCTCCATAGCAGAAATTTTCAATTGAACACTTTAATTCAAGTTCAGCATTTTCACGCATTTCAGCTGTGCACATTAAAAACAACATAATATTAAACACATCTATGTAAGGACTCGTGTAGGCTATAACTTGTGCAATCACTAAACAAATTAGCTACCAGAGAAATTTTCTAGGCCTTGTGGAGGGTTTGTAACAGCCATGGTAAGAGGAAAGGAGAGGTAAATTACATGGTAAGTTGTGCTCTCGTACAAGAGTCAAAAGCTACAAAAATAGGGCCAACTTCTAAAAGAAATTAATCAAAATATGTAGACTGAGTTTGAAATCCAAATTTATTTCCTTGTTGATGGATATGTACATAGTAAAGTTCAAATATGTGGGTGAGACCATCTTTGGGAAATTGGACCACATAGAGAGTAATGAATGAATAAAATAAACAATAGTCCCAAACAAAAAACCAAACCATGAATGACTAATCCAGACGCCTGAGCCAAAGAACATAAAAGAATAATAGAACCTAATGACATAATTGAACAACACTACTGAATGATCTAGTTGAATGACATAGTCAAATGACATAGCCAAACAAACTAGATGAACGAGATATCTGAATTGCATAGCCAAATAATATAGATTAATTATATAGCTAAAAGATAGAGCTAAATGATAGAGCTGAATGGTAAAGCTAAATGATAGAGTTGAATGATAGTGGTGAATGGTAGTACAATATGTTAGAGTTGAACCATAGATATAACCAACAACAAATGGTAAGTTGGGTGACATAGTCGAATGGTAAAACTAAATGATAGTTTTGAGTGGGGGACTTGGTGAACTAGAGGTAAAACCCTTATATCAAGTGATAGTACCAAATGGTATTATTGAATGATAGAGACAAAAATTAAAGGTGATCATGGCATCTAATGGGAATGGTAAAAGGACAAGCCAGTCATTAGGGGAATCATCCATATTATCTTAATGTAAAGAGCCAACTAAATATTCTACACAATCACAATACACTTGAAATCTAGGTATTTATTATTTTTTAGTTTTTCATAAATTTGACTTCAACTATTCAATAATATTAAAATAATTTTACATGTAGAAATCTCTATTATTATCTCACAAGATAGAATAAAATAGAATAGCATATCAACCCATAATTTTTTTATTATGGCATGCCACCACTCAAAAACATTCCTCTAGTTTTTGATGAAAATGACAATGACACTAAAGTGGTAGAAGAGATTGAACCATCTCACCAAACACAAAGTTTAGCTAAAAACTCCACTTAGAAATCTTCTCAAAAGAAGAGAAGTAGATGGACAATTGGAGGGTCCTTTAAGATGGACTGGGTGACCAAATTTCTCTTTGTAGAACTTGTAAAACCTAAAAAATGTGATGATACCCCAAAAGAATGCATATGTAAAATATGTAGTTGGAAACTATAAAAATAACATAAAATGCATTTGAAATTTGACACAATTGAGAAACATTATGAAAATATGAGATAGTGAAGCACCCGAATGGAGTGATAACAAGAACACACAGGTAGAAAAATATAGAAGAGTACATTCATGTAAGATATGTGTGGGAGCATGAAAATCTTAAGAAACATCAAAAAGATCTTTTAGATTAAGGGGAAATAATTGAAGCAAATTTTAGAAAAGTTAAGCTGCCCCATTTGAAGGCAAAATATATATAGTTCTCTAATATACACCATATTCTAAAAAAAGGTAGACTTATTTTTATTTTTTAGATTATAAGATTTTGTTTCAACATAATGGATTTCTAGATATTGCACAATCACATTGGTCAAATAGCAATGTTTGGGAAATGAAAAAATTTCTAGCAATGGTTGAGACTAAAATTTTGAAAGAAAGTGTTCAAAAAATTGTTGTTTATCTCACTGTCCGTCGATGAAGTCATAGTAATTGATAACATAACCTGGGTTTGCATTCATTTATATACTTTTGAGAAATATTCAAGGAAACCTTATCTACTAGTAGTTCATAAAATGGTAGAAACGTGTAATGCATAAAATCATCACAAATTGGTTGTATTAAATTTCAATGATAAAGTTGGAATGGATGATTATGCAATAGCTACAATTTTGGTGTGTGTTGGGGTTGATGGTGCATTAGTTATGCAAAATAATAGAAATGGTTATGTGTTTGGCTACAAACAATAGTTGCCCCATATATGACTCTAATTCACTACATGGCCCATAAGATGAATCTTGCATACAAAATGGTTACTAAATTTGTTAATGTGGCCAAAGTGGAGGATCTCATTTATGACCTACATGCTTATATGCCAAGCAGTCCAAAAATAGTTTTAGAGTTCCAAAAATTAAAATAGGAGTGATAGATGGTAAGAAACTATTGAAAGATATTGATACAAGGTGGATTTTTATATATGAACTTACTTGATGAATTTTTGAAGAATATCCATTATTAGTAGGTTTTACGTATAAATATAATAGAGAAATTGACAAGGAAAAATACTTGTTGTACCATTTAATAGATTTGGAAACACTGTTGACTCTATGTGGAATTCTTTCAATGCTAAAGGAAATAAATTATTTAATAAAACATGCTCAGAAGAGTTACATTTATATTATGGATTTCATATGGTTGAGAAAATAAGTATGTCAATCTCTAGACATAATAAACACTTCAAATAAAATGTTTCAAGGCCTTGTTTTTAGTAGTTGGTAATGTTTGACAAATTTATAAAAACCTGACAATTATATAAAGTTAAATATCAATGATCATGTTTGTGTCATTGTGAATGAAAATGAGATTCCAATGCACAGTTTTTACAAAATACTTGATCTTGTAGGAGTTAAATCCGAGTAACTACCTATAGCACATATTATGTATGACATTATTCTATTTAAAACCTAGATGAAACTAAGTAAAGATTCCCAAAAATTATGTGAGGTGATCAGATATCATTTTCAAATGGATGATTTGTTGGAGGCAATGGTAGCTTTCAATCCCATTCTATGGAACATTAATAACAGTCAAAAGATGGTTATTAGTTTATTTCAGAAATACACACGTTGTCTTCTAATGCATTTCTATAGATATGTAGAGGTGAATGGGGTATAAATTAAAGGTATTTTGGGAAAAGATTTATTGGCATCCCAATAAACCTATTTTAGCATTATAATGTTTTAAATAATATCATCTTCTACATGACCCAATATAGAATAGGGCAATTACAAGATTGTGGAAAAAACTTTATTGTAGTAGTATACTACAAAAGAGTCTAAGTGAATATTTATTAAAATATGAGCTCTATCAAATAATGATTTTAGGCTTAGTGGAAGATGAAAGAGTATTCAGTATATTATGATTCATAAATCAAAACTTTGAAACATATTAGATAGAAATTTAGAAACCTGTTTCAGATTATATGTTTCACATTGCATAGTGGATATGTTTCCATATTAAAGAGTTATCAAAACATGGAGTTATCTAACCGAGTAACTACCTATAGCACATATTATGTATGACATTATTCTATTTAAAACCTAGATGAAACTAAGTAAAGATTCCCAAAACTTATGTGAGGTGATCAGATATCATTTTCAAATGGATGATTTGTTGGAGGCAATGGTAGCTTTCAATCCCATTTAATGGAACATTAATAACAGTCAAAAGATGGTTATTAGTTTATTTCAGAAATACACACGTTGTCTTCTAATGCATTTCTATAGATATGTAGAGGTGAATGGGGTATAAATTAAAGGTATTTTGGGAAAAGATTTATTGGCATCCCAATAAACCTATTATAGCATTATAATGTTTTAAATAATATCATCTTCTACATGAACCAATATAGAATAGGGCAATTACAAGATTGTGGGAAAAAACTTTATCTTAGTAGTATACTACAAAAGAGTCTAAGTGAATATTTATTATAATATGAGCTCTATCAAATAATGATTTTAGGCTTAGTGGAAGATGAAAGAGTATTCAGTATATTATGATTCATAAATCAAAACTTTGAAACATATTAGATAGAAATTTAGAAACCTGTTTCAGATTATATGTTTCACATTGCATAGTGGATATGTTTCCATATTAAAGAGTTATCAAAACATGGAGTTATCTAACTGAATAAAGAGGCATCAATAATATAGTAACAAATAAATAGGATGTAAATAATGACACTGAATATGGCACTGACACGGTAGATGCAAATGTCACTGTCAATGATCAAGTTTGTGGAGGATTATTTTAACCACTAGACTTTTAGAAATAGAGTTTATAAATTTCAATTTCACATCTTTATCAAAATATGCAATAATTATTATACATTTTTTGAAATTCATTTTCTTACTTTTTGCTAAGTGTTGAATGTAAAATATTAATATATTGTGATTGTGTTAGGGGGAACATTGTAGGTTAATATGGTTCTTTATGTCTTTAATACATATTTTTTATAGATCTATTTTTATGTTACATTAGAATAATTTCTATCTAAAAATAGTTCCCCTACAGATACGGGCAAAAAGCCCCATATTTTTACACCTAGTGCACAGAGTGTTTAGACAAAGCTATACTGTCAAATAATGATTCACTATGATCTTCTCTATCTTCTTTGACCTTGTCATAATACATAGTGGATCTTTATTTTCTAAATAATTTATATCTTCATGTTCGTATAGTTGACTCAAATATAACATAGTTTAAAATAAATCAATTTGGAAGTACAAGTTCATAACCATAGCCATAACTTATATTTTTATCAATTTATGCCTTGTATAAAGTATGTAGATTTTTCATACTTTTTTTATTATCTATTATTTAACTTCCTATATAATTTTAATACCTTACAGTTCACATTAGAGTTAATAAACATTTTTGTGAACCTACATTTTAATTTGATCACTATGTGCTTCTTTTTTTATTTTTGTCTTAGGGTTTCAATTTAATTCTATAAATTTATGAAATTGAATGAACATAGTCTTGAACCTTGGATATTTTATGTGACAATGAAATTTATTTCATAACACACACACACAAACAATATATATATATATATATATATATATATATATATATATATATATATATATATATATATATATGTTACTAATGTATATAAGAGTATATACTTCATATATACTCTATATATACTATTATATATTCCCTATATAGGTACTATATATGGCATATATAGTACCACCCTATAGGGTAGTGTAGGATATCTACTCCTATGAAGTAGATAGCCTTTATTTAAAAATTTGTTTGAATGTTTAGATTCCTTAAAACTCATTCTCTTCATAATAAAGTGATAGAATAAAATAAAGCCTTTTCACATATTTGTAAATACGTTACCTCTTATTTATAACAATTTTCATATGAATAAAAATGATTTCATGAGTCGTTATCTATCTAAACATCCTCATCACATCAAACAATCCATTAACCTATTATATATTTCATGATCACAATCAATCATGCATATTTTCAACTCTTATGAATCCTCATTATTACTAACTGTCACAATACTACCTTCAACACAAACCTCTACCAAACATGATTCTATTTTTCTAATGGCCTCAAATGCATCTCAAATCATGACTTACTTAAGAAACAATATAAATATTTAAAAGAAGAGATCTTCCATAGAAAAAAAGTCATTTTTTTAATCATAACTGTTATATGTTTTCTAAAATGCATTTCTATGTTTCTTGCTAAGTGATGACTCTACAAGATTTATATATTATGATTGTGTATGGTGTAACATTATATGAAGGAGTATGTTGAAAATAATCCATTTATATTGTTATGTGACTTTCACAAGTGCATCAAAAATATCAAAAGGGTGCCTAATACCATTTAATTTTACATCAAAAAATTGAGATTTAAATTGAAATCCACATTGCTCATCCATTAATTAAAACTCAATAAATTCATCACTGCCTCTACAAACTTGAAATTTTTATTCATAATATATATTTTAAAAGAGAGCATTGTTTACAAATACATAAATGTTTAAAATATATTGTCAATTATTTAGCTAATTTTTCAACCACTTTTTTAGCTTATTTTTCAACCACTTTCTCAATCACAACATCCTTTGTGCCACTATTTTCCTCCTATATCCCTTCCTTTTCAAGATCCAAAGCCTTAACAATAAGATGTTCAAGATTTTCCCTATCCTCTTTTCCAGCATCTCTTGTAGAAAGTAGAGTTAGATCGATAACTATCTTCTGCTTAAATAAGGTATCGGGATCCCATCCTTGTTCCTTAATAATTATTTTTAGTGTGTTATTTTTTTAATTCAACAAAACAAACTTCTCTTTCAATTGAATGATATATTGTAAGCATTTTCATGCATTTTTTTAGATGCACATTGAGGACATCAGCTTCATTTTTCATGTTCTCATATTTTCCTTGAATTTTAAAATTTAATATAATTAGATGTGAACAAAATTAATAATGACATGAAATTTGATTAAAATGAATAAACATTAGCAATTTTTATCCTTATCCACAGACACAATCAGATCAAGGTTGATGTCTTTTACCCATTTATTAAAATATTCCTATGCTTTTGCATTCAAATTCTCCAACCTGTTAAGCATGATAGTCAACAAATTATAATTGTAAGTATTAGCAATAGTAACTGACCTAGATGTAGCTTTGGAAAACAAAGCATCAGTATTTACAGGTTTCTATTACACCAATGCAAACAAATTTTCTTTTTCAGAGTGGTTATGATAATGGTTATTTATTTATTTTATCAATGCCTTCATCTGAACCTCCCACACACAAATTTTTTTTAGTTCATCAATTACTCCCTCTTGAAGACTAGTAGTAGTATTATTTGCTACCAAAATTTTCAATGGAAAATATGTAAGGGCATCATGAAACATTATAAAATTTTATATTATGGCGGGACTATCTGGTGAAGATCTTCAAGGTCCCTATTGAGAAATTCCATCAATATGTGTTTCTTCTCCTTGGATAAAATCATGTGGATTGAAAGTAGTTCCAAAATCAGCACCACTTTCAAACACTAAATATTCGTCATCAAATTCAGTTTCTGGCAAATAGGTCAATTCATGCACACTCGATAAGCCTCTAATAGAAAAAGAAGGGAATTGAAACCTAATATTTGTAGTGTTGTTGTTCATTGTGGTGGTGTTAATGGAAGAGCCTTCCCTCTTTTATGAAATGTATTTCGGACAAGAGTCATTTGTATAATCTTTCTCATAGATAGTGGATAGCCTATAAAATGTAGGTTATTTTAGAAAATAAATAAATAAATACAAAATTATATTTAAAATTGAAATTAAAATTTTAATACTTGTATTTGGAGATAGTATATCATCTAATGTACACAACGTATTATGAGTGATAGCCATAAGGGTGCTTTTATATGGTACATTCTACATACTTTTAGTCTGAAAAACAATAATCAAAATCCAAAAAAAAAAATGCAATGTAAAATAAATTCCACATAGAATCAAGAAGGAACATTAAATGTTATTGTTTGTTATGGTGGTAGTTGTTACACCATCTAAATTATTTATGAGTCAATTGCAAGAATTAAAAAAATAACTAAAACAATACAGTTAGTCTTGAAAATTAAAATCTTATTTGAAATTTTCAAATAGCAATCCTGCATGTGGAGATGACACTGAATAAACTCATGGATGTTTTGCAAGTTGATAAGATTGCATGGATGATTCTATAGACTTTGAATCTGTAGTTTTTTCAACTACAATTGCACATTATCCTTTTGAGGTAGATTTTTTTTCTAAGGCATGCATTTTTGCCTATCAATTATAAAAAACAAAGATTAAATAATTATTAATATTTACCTTGGTAACCATTTATCAAATAAACAAACATTAAACCCTAGAATCTAGATTAACAAATGAACAAATAAGCTAACCTCCTACTCATCCATAGACAAAGAGTTTGTCATCATTTTTAAATCCAATACAGTTGGACCCTATTTTGATGGTATTCATAGAAGGCCTCGTAGTATAATGCCAGAATAAAATTGGAACAAAAAATGGTGGAACTAGTATCGGTAGCAGTAGAATTTAATTCAATCCTTCTTTTGGAGGAAATAATAGAGTATTGGTCAAAATTATATTTGAAAATAGTATGGACCATGTAAAACATTGTCCAATATGGAATATTTGGTGTTCTTCCCTACAATACTATTCTGGCTTGGAAAATTTGAACTATTGATTTTTAAAAAGTGTGACTACCATCTTCAACATGGATGCCCCTCTTTTGACTATCTAAACTGAAAGAGAAAAAGAGGATTTTAGATCGCAAAAAGTTATGACATGAATTTTAAATATAAAAAAAAAATTAGAAGTACATACGGATTCAATTGATGTGCAAATTAATTTTTTTCCAAAAAATTCATGTCTTCATTTGTTAGTATTGATTTGGAACTCACAAGGGTTACATTGTGAAATGGAAGACCTATGAGATTATGAATATCTTATGGCAGAGTACCAAATGAAATCATCTTACAGTCCACTTGCAGAGTGAATATCTTCTCGTTAGTGTCATAAGAATATTTAAGCATTTTTAAAATCATAGTGTATATGTCATACTGTGGCATGTATAGTAGCCCACTAAATCTATATTTTTGAATCCAATCATTGTATGCATCTAATTGTTGTATGATCTTCAAAATGTCTAGACATAGCAGGTTTTGAAAATAATTATTCTCTCCATGGCTGCAAAATGCTTTTTTTAGGGGGATGAGAAATCAGTTCTACAAAATGTTAGAAATGAAGGTCGAGGCAATTATTTATGTAGTAGGGGTAGTGACTGGGAAACCAAATAGTAGACTGGATATAGAGGTCACCTACCAACAAGCTATTCGGATATACCATTTGGCTCCATCACTTGGTGGAGTTGTTTAGCTCAAACATTTAACCAAATATTTCAGTGCTGGTATTTGGCCTAGCTATTTGGTCCAACTGTTTAACTCAATCATTTGGCCTAACCATTCATCTTGACCATTCGACCCAGCTATTTGGCTTGGTCATTTGGTTTAGACATTTGACTCAATCATTCATCTTGGTTGTTCAACTCAGATGTTTAGTTTAGACGTTCGGCATAGCCATTTAGTTTAGTCATTCACTTCAACCATGCCATTGTGATGTTTATAAAAAATATCATTGGTAGAGAATTCACCATCAATCTTAGAGGATTTGCCATGCTCACAAATCAAATTTATCTAGATTCACCAAATATAACCAATAGGTTTTCCAGTATGGCCTCTTAAAATGATCTCTACATTACACATGTAACTTCAACTTATTTAGGTCAGATAAGAGGTTAAGTGGTTGAGAGGGTGAGTTCCATGTAGAGTTCTACCTAGATTTCAACTTTGTACCACTGTGAGTTCTCTTCTAAGTTTCACAGTGAGTTACACTCGGTCCCACATGAGTTCTCCTATGAGTTAACTCTCCCTATTCCTTATTTATATTCTTTTTCACCAAGTTATTTTATTAGAGCAAAGCAGAACTGATAATTGGTAAGAAACGTAGTTCAATACATCAAGGAATTGTTGCACATCTTCTTGTTCAGGGCCATTGATTTATAGAATTCTTTTTGTGCTCACCCTACAAAAAGATCACCTACTGACCTATTCTGAAACAATAAACTTGAATTGTTTTTTACTTATTAGAAGAAGAAAGTTAATTATAATAAATAAAATTGCATTAATGACAAAGACAATCCAAGAATTAGAGAGAGATGCATCTTGACTTGAAAAGACACTATGTTTTCACATTATGTTAGATTTATGAGCTCTTGTAATCAAAGGGGGAAACTGAACTCAAGGCTTGCCATTCACTTGAATAATTAACATAATGTATGAAATGCCTTAATATTGTATTTTTATCTTTATCAATAGCTCATAAATAAATCTAAATTTTGCTCACTATTAGGTGAAGGAATTGTTGAAAATATATAGTTTTATGCATGTGTGCAATTCCCAATTATTTGGATAATGAATGATGAAATCAGATCTATGCTAGTTCCATGAAACCTATTGTATATCCTCATAAAAAGATGTAATAAACAATATTTTTAATGTTTCTAATGCTATTCATTCGGTTTTAAAAAGGATCCGCGAGCAAATATATGATTATTGCACATTATAATGATGAGGTTTGGATAATGATTACGGGTCTTTGTAATTAGTATTTTCAGTCAAGTATAACTTATGAGAATCAACTTAAGTATTTACACCCTAAGCAATGATCTATTCCATATTTTGGGAGCTAAGGCAATTATGGTCCTATGGGAAATTCATTCAAACAATTCCCTTATCTCCCTTAATGTTTTGGACGTTGCATTGTTCCTTGTCACGCAAACTCAGGTAGTTATCCACATGCTTTCATGCTAGGTCACATGGCACTGAATTTCGTAATATTTATTTCCTTGTAGCTGGATGTCGATATTCGTTGTCTTTGTTATATTTCTCAGCGAAGTATGGAAGGCTCTAATCTTTGCCTTGGTCGTGCGCCTTCGTGCTTGTTCATATGTATCTTTACTTAGTCACTTGAATTCAACTTTGTGCCCTCTTGGTTGGCTTCTTAAGTATTTTTTTTTGGGTGTATGGTCTTTGCATTTGTACACTAGAGATATCATTAGGCATTCAAACAGCTCGATGTTATATTTTAATTTTTAATCTTTAAGTTATTTGATTTCATATGTTTTCAATAGTTTAATTTTTAATAGAAGAATATAATTTTAATATGAATCCGAATTTATTTCGAGTAGTGGAAAATGAGAATTGTATGCTTCTAAATATATATGGCTTATATATAATAAATAATGAAAAAATATTTTCATTGATTTCGCATAAAAATACACTTTCAAAAAAGACATTTTTCCAAAAATATTTTATTTTATTAATCCTTTAAAAATAAATATTAAATTTAATGGTAAACCCATCTCTTAAATTAAAAAAATTATGATAATTAATCAATAAACATTTCCCTTAAAAAGATATATAAATGATTTTTTCTTTTTTTAAAAAAAAATAAAAAAGAAAATATTTATTTTTATAACCATACATATAAATATTTTTATAAGTATTAATAATTTTTGAAATTTTATTTAAAAGAAACAAATAATAATTTATTAAACATAATTTTATAATAAACTGTGAAAATAATTTTCTCGTGTCAATTTAAATACAAATTTTAATTATAATTTTATGAAATTAAGACCAAATCTTTAAATTTCATCACTGAACAAAAATACTACTAATTAAAAAATAAAACATTATTAATGCCCGACACCGGGAGAGTTGTTATGATGAGAAGTGTGGTCTCCTCCTTCCATTAGATTCCTCAGGCGTGTTCCTTTTTTAGGATGGATTGCTTCTCCGTTGCACTTATTCACCTAATTCATCGTCAGAAAAAAATCAGCTTATTCATAATTGTATTTTTGGGTACACCTGTTTAGTAATACTGTTGTCCTAATTTTTGGGTCTCTCTGAACCTATTAGTAGAGATAGAAACAGCAAATAACAATCTTACATAATACTGTTGTACCTTGGACAATTCGTATTTCTTTGTTGCGTCCATCTCTTCCTCATCTGTGGTGGATTACAAGAAATAATGAGATCATTATGAATATATGAATACTGCCTATAAAAAAATAAAAAATAAAATAAATTACAGAGTTTATAACATTAGTAACATACAAAGGAAACGACAGTCAGATAGAATTATTGTCATCAACAATATTAAAATTACGCCTGTCAAGTATCTTCCCATTCAAACAGTTGTTTTTGAGACTTTCAAAAAAATTAAACTACCGATAGAAGAGATCAAAGCGCTTCAGAAAACTTCCAATCTTGTTTAATTGCTAGATTACAGTTTATTCTACAAGGGGGTATTTATGATTGCAAATCAACGACATGTTTTCAAAGATTTCTGATGGGTATTTCTGATTGCAAATAATCATGAATGCGATAAATGAATCCATCTCATCTAATGATGGCATCCTCCCTCAAATCATAACAATAAGCACAACTCCCAAATCTCAACCTCTAGAACATGAAAGGACTTGTCCTTTATTCTATCCAAGCACTCAAATCATTAATGATGATGATATCTTCAGCGTGCACTATGCCCCTATTAGCTAAGACATTAACAAAAAAATTAACTTCATAGAAGTAATGCTTGGCTTTCTAATCAATAAGATAATTAAAGATGACCCATAGCCAACTAAGGATATTCTAATCATTCCTTGAATAAGCCTTTATATTATGTTATGCCTAAATTATTATAATCAAATATCCATCAATCATTATGCAATCAATGCAACACTTGACCAAATGATATATCCTCAACTCTAGAGCTTGTGATTCCACCTCATTATTGGTACCATCAATGAGTTGGATCGATGTTTATCTAATTAACAAACTAGTGCAGTCATAAATCACACATCTTACTTGTAACGCCCTTGGATTTCCCCTAGTCACATGATAAATATTTTATTTAAACATTCTAGAAGGGTGAGGCAACCAGTCCATCTTTAAAAAATTTATCTTGGCATTCAAACACATGATTAACCCATTGATGAAAGGGATCTTAAAAAAAAATCCATGAGGAGGTGATTTACAGCTCTCACTCTAAAGGACTGCCTCTTTATCTTTTGGCATGTGCAGAACCTACTTTAGAAATCCCTACTTTTGCTCCTTTAATCACCTCCTTAAAGGAGTTTGTCCTATCTTTATAATTTTTTATTACACTCCTTCCATAGGGTGAAAATTAATATCACTAAGCATGCTTATCATAAGCAAGAAAACATGTCCTTAGAAGTCCCCATTAGCCACACTGAAAGGGATTGAAATAAGGATTATATTATATCCCAAGCTCATCTAAGTTTGATTCATATCTAATTCCAACAATCCACCAAAAGGAAAACAAAAAATATGCTTAGCATTTTCCTCCTTATCCTTCCTAATCGATCCCAAATCTTAATCCTTCTTTGCATAAAACATAAAAATAAAAATAACCTTCTGAAACTATTTCATATGTCAACATTTAAAATATAATATATTATAAAAATGTTATTAATCTATTGATCAAATACTTATTATATCATCCAATCTTTATTGATAAATATATTAATCATATAAAAATATCTTGTGAATCTAACTCTAGATTCAACATTTAAAACATGATATATTATGTAAAAGATATTGATTTATTAATCAAATAATTTAACTCTAAAAAAAAAATTCTTCCAATATTTATTCTTACTAAATTAAAAAAGTCAATCTTTATAATTGAATAAAGACTTGACATTTAAAAAGACATTACATACTAAATACAGCATAAAGGTCAAAATATCTTGCTGGGTGATAGGATCAATCTTTATTGGATGATAAGGTCAATTCAAAAAACATGACGTGTTAAGCACGACATAAAGGTAATGCTCGTTAATGCTAAAGAGGCTTACGCTACCATGTGAATCCTTCAAGCACGGCATAATTATTCACGGGAGTGATCAAAGAAGACTTCGGTGCGTATTTTGAGAAGATATAAAATTGAATCCACCTAAATATAGAGCATTTTCAAGAAATGGCAGTCCATTAAAACTGGAGAAAATTGGGCCGTTTGAATTGTCAAGCTAAAATTTTCTCCACCAACCGTTGAATAGTTATGGTAATGGATATTTAGAGTCGAGTTATAAAATCTTTTTCGCACATAACGAATGTGTATAACACAGTATATAGTTATGGTAGTGAATATTTAGAGTTGAATTATAAAATATTTTCTCACACAACAAATATGTATAATATTTTGATAAAAATTGTCCATTTGTTTTCGTTGTATTTATTTGTGTAAAAGGAATATACAGAAGGGGTATGGCAAGTTAATTCATAGGAGAATTTATTGTGTGATTGGGTGTAACTCACTGTGGAATTCATAGTTGAACTTACAGTAGCATTTAGTTGAACTTTAGGTAAAATTTTAAGTGGAACTCACTCTCTCACCCACTTAACCTCTTTATTATACCTTAATAAACTAAAGGTAAATGTGTAGGGATAACTAATTTAATAAATAAATGGAATAATAAATAGCCTACACTAACACACTCCTTAAATGTAGTTTATGTGGGCGGAAAAGAAAAAATAGGTCCCGATAATAAGTCCTAATAAGGTACCTACATATAATGCATTTCTCATAATATGGAGTAAAAGGAGAAAACCTGGAGGAAAAAATTCTTTCAAAAGAGAGACAAAAGTCTACACCAACACCTCCCCTTAAGCACAGCTTAGGTGGGATAGAGAATTGGGTCCCAGTAACGAGACCTAATGAGGTACCCAAGTACATAGCGATGATCCTAGTTTCTTACAAAATATGAAGGATGTGCCTCCCCACAAAGAAAAAAGAGAAGGTAAGCATAGAATATTGCATGACGATTGTTGCAGTAAATTCTTCTGCAACAAATAACGTTTCTTCCTTTCAGATGAAAAAAACTCCAAGCTGTCAAATTGTTGAATTCCCACTCAAATGGATTGCAAATAAAAATCATGATATAGATATCTGCATAATGCGCTAAAGTCTCCACACCAGTGCTAAAATGTGTTAGAGTTTGATCAAGAATCACAAACCTAATTTTAGAAGATGGCAATAAGGAAGCATATAATGAATGGAAAAGAACATGACTGTTTATAAGTACCTTCATTACATCCAAAAAATAAGAGTGGTATAGAACATTCGGTGAAAGAATGTTCATATAAAGAGGATAGAAAGGTTCAACAACTGTCAAACTTAAAGATTAATATGTAAATAAAGTAGTCAGATTTACAAAATTAATGTTTAAAATTGTTTGGAAAATATTTAGATAATATCATCCAATTTATAAACTATATTTTATTTAATTTTTCAATAAATATATTTTTTATTAATTTTACAAATAAATAAATAAAAATAAATATGACAAAATATATAAAAAATTTATTCTTAGAAAAAAAAAAAAAATTAAATAAATATAAAAAAAAGATAAGAAATACTCCATATGAAGGGATTTGGTAATACGGAAACATTATAATAAATATATTTATATTTCTAAAGATTTAAACAAATAAATTGAAAATACAAAATTTATTTTGTTTTATTTTTATTTATTTATTTATAATAATATTAATGAAATTCTTATATTTAATTTTAATAATATTTTGTTATGGGCAATGGTCATTAAAATAGTTATAGAAAGATAAAAGGGTAGAAGTCATAATAAGGATTTCCCACAACCCACATAAAATACTAACCTTATAAGATTTGATTTTACAAGAATATATAAAACAAAGATAATGATATAAGTTTCAAGCATTTGTTTTGATATATAATAATAATGTAATGGTTTTTATTTTTATTATAATATTATTATATAAAATTTTATCATACTCTAATTTATATTTATATATAAATTTAAATTGGGACACACAAAATCTTTTACTCATAATTTACGTTAGTGCACTTAAAAATTATTAAAATTTAATAAATACATTACTTCCCATATAAATGTGCTATGATCAATAAAATAACTTAAGTTCTCACAATCCACATTATGAACTTAGTGTAGATACAATATTTCAGACATTGGTAAAAATGACTAAAAACACGTTGTATGCATTAATAAATTTATAATGTGCAGATTTATGTATAGAGACTAATGGGAATGAATAATATCATTCAACATCAATCTATTTATTTTTACTTATAAATTATTTAGTAAAATTACAAGATATATTTCAATCATTAATATAAATGGAATTGATGTAGCACCTACAATAATATTGGTGTGCACATATTACTTTCTAGATTCGTTGAAATGATTAGATAAATATATGTTAGTTGTTAATAAAATCTTAATATTTTGACTTTGCATAGAGATTAATTGGGATATACAAGATCTTTTAATCTCTATCTACAATAGTGTATGAAGTATAAATTAATAAGTACAAGTACTCCACTTCCCATATCTCGATATATCTCAATCAATAATATAATTGAAATTCATATAGCATACACCATATAAAGTGTTGTATATAAGCTAAGTGAGTTTTTTAAACACTACGTATATAGTTTTATAAAAAAATTGTGTCTTTCTAATAAGATTCTTCATTTTCATTTATTTTTAGTAAAGAAAAAACTAGTTGGATAAAATCATAAAAAAAATTATTATCAAAATCAAAATGTAGATAATGTGGATCCCTTAATGTCATATATAAAGAGAGGTAACATTTATATGTGTTAATTGAGTAGAAGATCAACATCCACTCACAAGCCCATTGATAGGTAGGCCTAAAATAGAAATCATAAACCTTGAGAAAAATGATTATATAAAAAGATCAGTGTGTGAGTAGATGTATGTAATCAAGAGGCCCTAACAAGGCTTAGTGCATAAGTAGATGTATGGAATTTTTTAAAGACTCCTCTTGTTAATAGATCGGTCATGTGTTCAAAGGTCAAGAGACATATTGGTAAGATGGATTGATTCCCTTCCCCTTCTAGAGTGTTCAAATTGAATTTTGATAAAGCAGTTAGGGACAATCTAAGGGCCTCAAGTGGAGACTATGTTGGTTCATTAATTAGAGCAACATCAATGAAACTCATTGATGGTAACAACAATGAGGTGAAATTAGAGTCTCTAGTGATAGGGTTACATATTTTGGTGCATTATTGTATTGATCACATAATGATTGAGGGAGGTTTGATGGTAATAATTCAAGTACTACACAATAGAAATGCTTATTCATGGAACTTTGAGAATATCCTAAGTCGGGCATGGGACATGTTGGATTATCTCAGTGATTGGAAAACTACACTTTACTTCTAGGAAGCTAATTTTGTTGTTGATGTCTTATCCAATAGCGGCATAACACAGTTCAAAAGTGTGTCATGAGGAATCTGGGAGCAGAAAGATTCTTTGGCATGAGTGTGTTCTAGGGACATGGAAGGTCACAGGTTGACTTTGTTTCAGGATGATTGTGTGAAATCGGTTAGCACGCCGATGGTTGGACAGTTCTATGAACAGTGTCTTGATTCACATAATGAGGTTGAGTACATGTGTACTAAACTTGAGTTTTTCCCAAGCAGTGGGAGCTATCAAAAAGTTTGGAGCCAATCTGGAAAAGAAGCACTAGAGGGCAGTTCAATGAATTCTCAGGTATTTGAGAGGGACTAGCAGCAGGTGCGCATGTTATGCAGGGTCAAGTTCTTTTCTACATGGTGTGTAGATGCGGATGTGGTAGGTGATTTGGATGACAGGAGGTTCACCACGAGCTTTGTGGTGGTTGTTCTTCAAAGTTGAACTTGAAGAGGGATACATGTCAGGAAACAAATTAGACGGGGTATAGGTACAGGTACAGTTGTAGCTGTTTATCTCCAAGTGGGAGATTGTTAGGTTGTGGAGCTAAAAGCTTCAACCAATGCAAACATGGAGGAGGTTGCTGATTTCCAGGGAGACCGGCGTCGGCAAAGTATAGTGCAGAAGGCAACTGACATCGGCACGTGTGAACTGAAGGTAACCAACATCGGCAGGAGTCGGTCGACGTCGGTCACCTCCAGGCAGACAGGGACCGACGTCGATCACTTGTGCGGTTCCAAAACTACCAATTCACGAACAGTTTGTTAACAAACCAAGTGTTTGCATTTTAAGGGCTAATTATAGTCTCGAGTTGCATTTCTAATTATTGTAATTAGGTGTCTAATTATCGTTTGCATGGGATCTATATAATAGACTCATGGGTTGTATTGTAATTAAGGATCAAGGATTCAAGGAAGAGGTTCTTCAGAGTGCAAAGAAAGGAAGGCAAGGAAGTTCCTTCCACAAGTGTAAGGTCATTGATTTGCAAGTTGTTGCAAGATCAAGGAGAAGATCTACATGGTAAGTTAGATCGGTTTGAATTCCAAGTTGTTGCAAGCTCATGGGAGATCTACTTGAAGTACTTTGAGTACTTGTGTACTGGCAGGGTTATTACTGACCAGTTGGAGGTGAACACGAATTCTGTGTGTGAGTTGTGTGTTGGGACCGTTTTGGTAAGAGAGTGAACTTTTGATTGAGAATAGCTGAACACTTGAGGTGTGGGAATCCTCTGAGAGGTGTGGAGAAGAAGTGGCATCTTCTTTATTGTATTTTATTTCTATAGGAGTATTAATACAAGTGTGTGTATTGTCTCTCATATTCTGTGCTATGTGTGAATTCTAGTTACTTATTCAATCTGGTATAATTCTGTGTTTAGTTGCTTATACAAGGTAATCATATATACTCTTATTGGTGGAGTTGGATCCTAACACTTAAGATGTAGAAAATTTTAAAGTGGAACTTCTCCATTATAGTCCAACCATTCTTACTATTTATATATCTAATCTGTTTAATTTTAATTGTTCTTGATGGCCTTCTCCGAACTTGGAAATCCCATATTGAAATCTATAAAAAAATTTCAACTAAGAATCTAATGTACCATTATGATTGGACAAAATTTGGTTAAGATTTTCATTACAATACTAAACAAAAGATTAGATAGGATTTACAAAGAAATATCAAATAAATAATTATATATTCACTCTTTTTGTCATCATTAAAGAACCTCAAAAGATCATATGCCAAAATAATTTAGTCAAAATCTATAAGACAATTTATATTTTATTGTTTGAAGATCTAAGAGCTTCAAATAATAGAATCATTTTTATTTATTAATTTTGTTTTTCTTTATATATTTTTTAAAATATTTTTAATATTTTATAAAATATATTAAATTCATATAAAATATTTTTCAATTTAATTAATTATTTTTAACTTTTGTAAATATTAATATTTAAATTATATTAAATTAAATGTAAAATAAAAATCAATATATAAAATAAAAATTTACTAATAGAGGTGTGATCCTCAATTATCAAGTAAATTTTTTCGAATGCGCCTCAGGCATCCAATGGAAGGAGAAAATGACACTTCTGACCACCATGGTTAATATTGTTTTCTTAATTTAATAGTATTTTTATTTAGTAATTAAATTTAAGGAGTTGGTTTGAATTTTAGGTTGAAAAGTATTTTTGAAATAAATTATTTATAATAAAATATATTAATAAATATTATATTTTAACTTAAATTTGTTTATAGGTGGTGGTTGTTTTCATGTTGTTTTATTGTTGAGTTATATTTTGATCGTTTTAACAAGTTATATTGTATTATTTGGTTTTGATGATCATGCATATATATTTTATGTAAAGAGTAGGGTTCTTTTTTGAAATATTTATTTAATAATAACAATAAAAAATATGTTGTATATTAATTGATAAGGGTAAATTAATTACATTAAAAAATAAGTTAAATAAAATATTATTCTTTCAAAATTTTCTATAACATTTCAAAAATTATTAGAAATTATATATATATATATATATATATATATATATATATATATATATATATATATATATATATATATATATATATATATATATATATTCCTTTAAAGATGAGAGAGATAACTATTGAATGGAAATGTTGATTGGATGATTTCCATAAATTTTTAATCTAAATGTTGGGTTGACCATCAAATTTATCTTATATTATGAAAGATTAATTAAAAAAATGTATGTGTGAAAAGAAAAATTCTCATGAAAATTGATTCTTACCTAAAATCGATGAAAATGATTTTTTATTAGTTATGACACATGAAATATATGTATTCTGAAGCTTACAATAATCATTTTTCACTATTCAAAATAAGTTTAGATTAATATTGAGATTATGTTCTTCCGTTTAAAAATCAAATATCAATCAAATATTTAATCTCTATTCCATGATAAGATATATTTCATAAAACATCTGTCTAAATAAAAACACACATTATTTTGTGTGGAATAAAGTAATAGGTAAAAAATCCCTTAATATATAAGTTTCTTCATATTCAATTTCTTTACCTTAGATTAACCTAGTCCTATAAGTGGAATTTAAGTTTTATATCAATTTAAGATAACATTTGATGGTCCCCAATCGCCAACTAAGTTGGAGTTTCAATAAAGCTTAACGAACCAATAAAATAGAAATAGAAGAAAACCCATAATCAATATACAATAAATATAATTTATTTCACACATCTAACCAATTTGTGCTTAATTATTTTGAAGGGACAACTTATTCTTTTCTTGCATGTTGACAAGGGATAATTTTTGGAACAAGTTTCAAATTAACATATAGCTCATTGTCAATTAACTAGGATGAATTGGATTCACCACACCATTACACAAAATCTATAATTAACACAATAAAAATATATTTCCAATATATTTTAAATAATAAACAACTAATGTATTCACATAAATTTATTATTAATTTGAAGTATAAAAGAAATACATTTCATATTTTAAAGGTAAAATATATCAAAACATCTCAAAAATAATATATCAGTTTATCTTAGAGATTATTTTTATCTAAATAATTTTTTTATACCATTACTAACTCCCAAAAATGACATATATATTCCACCTCTATTTATGATACTTGACTATCATTTCTTTAGTGATGAGATGGTCCTTAACACCATTTTTAGACTTAAATTTGATAAATCTTAAGATGTAGGAAATTTTATAATGGAACTTCTCCATTATAACCCAACTATTCTTATTGTTCATATATCTAATCTATTTAATTTTAATTGTTCTTCATGGCCTTCTCCCAACGTGGAAATTCCATATTCAAATCTATATTTTTTTTTCAACTAAAAAACTAATGTACCATTATGATTGGACATAATTTAGTTAAGCTTTTCACTACAATAAGAAACAAAAGATCATATAGAATATAAAAAGAATTATCAAATAAATAATTATGTATTCATTCTTTTTGTCATCATTAAAGAACCTCAAAAGATCATATGCCAAAATAATTTAGTCAAAATCTAAGAGCTTCAAATAATAGAATCATTTTTATTTATTAATTTTGTTTTCTTAATATATTTTTAAAAATACTTTTAATATTTTCTAAAATATATTAAATTCATATAAAATATTTTTCAATTTAAATAATCATTTTTAAATTTTTTAATTATTAATATTTATATTATATTAAACTAAATTTAAAATAAAAATCAATATATAAAAATAAAATTTAGTAATAGAGATGTCATCATCAATTCTCAAGTAAATTTTATTTATTCAACATTGCCCTTCAAACGTTATAACCATTCATCTTTAAAAAAATGTACATCAAAGAAGAATTTAAGAAAAATACATTTAGATTAAAAGTTTTCAAGTGAAAAAGGAGATAAAACATCATATAAATGAGCTAAGAGTATGTTGATTTTTTAGCACGAGACTTCACAAAAATTATTTTGTGGTTGTAAATGAGCAACTTGTGTAGGAATCAAGAAAATTATAACAAGCTCAAAATAGGGATTTTGAAAACAACAGAAAATACATCCACACGTGTGCAATTAGCTCATGAGATACAATGCATAAGTGAATAGGGCCCATAGCATATGTAAACTCCTAAATAAGATACTTTATAATTTTAGTGAGTTTTACAATAAAAATAGAACGTGTGAGTGAAAAATTAAAAGAACATGAAATTTTGTAAAAGATGACACTCAATTTTGAGCTACCAATCTAAAGTTATTATAATATCAATTTTCTTTAATGAATTTTAATATAAAATTTAAAATGCTCGAAGGGTTTAAACACCAAACATGCCATGTAACCACTTATTGTAATCGACAGGTAACCACAAACAAGCTGAAATTAACTAAAGACATAACCACTCTGCCCATACACCCTTATGTGCATTTTAATGGGAAAGATTAATATTAAAAGTGTTTTAGTTAAATAATTAAATCTATTTTATAAATATTAAAACATGATATTAGTTATTTTTTAATGACGTCAAATATGAAAAATAATTGTTTAGAAAAGATTAAAAATAGCATCTTTCCTAAAAATATTTTAAGGCAAAATTTTAAGTTTTTTAACTTTTAGCAAGGGATGTCGTAGAGAAGCGCCGCCAAGATTCATACACAGGTCTGGAAATCCAAGGAGAAAAAGTATTTAGGCATAGCCTAGAGACCATGGTGACGCCACTAGCAAGCCTGCAATAGTTGGAAATGCCATCAAAATGTTTGAGATAAAACACCAAGTTTGAACCATACAACATCGCCCTAAAGGAGAAGGAAGTCCAAAATTCTCAAGTTATCACCATTATTGAACCATGGGTTTGAACTCAATAGGTCTGCATCACCATTTAAAGGTTTGTAGTTTGAATCTTGCCAAACGATGCCCTTGGAAAGAGCCACGTAGGGTTTGTAAACCCTGTTTGATGATTTCAATGGCAGTTTTGGGGAGGTTCCACATTGAAAAGTTTGAAGCAAGGTTAAGCTTCACTTTGAAGCTTCCACATAGCTATCAATACAGAAACTACAAGTTTGAATGCCATTGTTTGAGAAAAAACTAGATTTGAATGCCAATCAGAGGAAGTACGACCATTAATGGATTGGATGGCATAGGAAACTAGTAGGAGGTTCACACCATAGAGGAGAGAGAAAAACCAGAATGCAGGTCTGTTTGTATATGAAGGAATGAAACTCGATGTAGGTCTGCATGTACGTGTAGAGTCACGTGAGCCCATGGATTCAAAGAAAAGACCCTTACAAGGGAACAAATTACCTCTTTTCTCTTGCAACAAATACCCTCATTTAAAAAACCAATGAACTATCTTTTACGCCTAATACCAAATTAATGTCGGTATTTGAATATAAGTAGCCTGAAAAATGGGTTAAATAAGTTAGATCCCACATGAGTTGATTCAAGGATAACTGCACTCGAGGGATTGTACATTTCAATATCATAATTAATAATGAAGACAAACCCTTTGATCTAAAAGAACCGTATGCAATTAATAGAACAAATACATGCAATGCCAATGCTAGCAATATGCAAATTTATTATAATTAAATCAAAAGAATATAATATAGAAACTAAAGCGGTTAATTGATTATCATTACCAGAATTTAGAGTTTTAATACCCTGATAGAATTGTCCAATAAGTTATTTTTTGGCAGAGTGAGCACATGAGAATTCTGCAATAATGACCTTGCTTGTATTAAGAAATATGTAAGAAGATGTGCAATAATTTCTTGTTGTATTCAACGACATTGCTTACCAATTGTTTGCTTTATTATAATAGCTTGGTGAAGAGGAATATATAGAAGTACAGGGAGTTAACTCACAGGAGAAGTTATTGTAGGACTTAGTGTAACTCACTGTGGAGCTCATAGGAGAACTCATAGTGACACTCAATTGAACTCCAAGTAGAACTTTAAGTAGAACTCACCCTCTCACCGACCTAACTTCTTTATTACACCTAAGTACACTAAAGCTAAATATGTAGGGGATAATCTATTTAATAAATAAATAACATAATAAATATCTTACACCAACAAATTACATAATTCACATTAAATTTAGTAATATTAAATCTATAAGATATGTCTATATGAAATGACATCTTTGGAAAATGATAAATATTATAATATTTATTTGATCTTTGATGAATTTTTTTGAATTCTTAATATATTTTTGTTATAATTGTATTTTTTTGTGTAAAACTAACTATAACTCTTGTGTATTTATAGACAAATAAATTCAACTTAAGACATATCAGAATAAAAATGAATATTAATAAAATAAATTTAAAAAATATAAAATTAAAAGATCAATTACATTCTAAACAGATGAAGACCATAAGAAAGATTTAAAAACATTTGAAATAAATGAAATAAATATTAAGATCATTCAACACTATAAATCTATCTCAATAAAGAAAAAGAAAACTCTAAAACATTTAAACGAAAGAAAATAAAAATAAATTTTAAAAAATTGATTAATAATACATAAATTATACTAATAATCAACAAATAACAAAAACACATTAGAAACAAGAAAATTAACTATAATTTAGAAGCATTTTAAACTCTAAATAAGAACATAAGTCATCCCTTAATATGATTGTGTTAATCTACTCTTCTTCATACAATTGGATGATGATGTTATTAAAGGGAGAGTTGGATTTGAATAAATTATAATATGACTAAATTAACTTTAAAAAAATTGACTACAACTTTATTATTTTAAATAATTTCAAACTTCGTAGTTTTGGAAGATGAGACAAATCAAAGTTGTTTTTGACCTTCTCAATTTTTATTTTTATGTTTTTTATTTTTCAATGTTATAAACTTGACTTTAAGTTTTGACTAGTGATATTTGGACAACTGTAGAAGCTTTTGAAGTCAATAATGGACAGACTAATTTTTCATTCAAAGTCATGGACTTGACATACATGATAGGTTAATGATATTTGAACAACATCAAAGGTTAATAAAGTCAGTGAACTCATCAGAAATATTCCAAAAGCATGTAAAAGAAGAAACGGTGATATCGGTGGTTTAATTTTTTTTATTGTCTCAAAAACAACACTGTTTGAATAGGAAGACACTTGAAAATTCGTAAGTCTAGTACTGTTGATGACAATAATTCTATGACTGTCGTTTCCTTTGTATGTAAGTTATGTTAATATGTAATTTTTTTTGTTTTTATTTATTTATTAATTTTTCTAAAGGAATATTCACATATTAATGATCACATTCTTTCTTTTACTCCTCCACAGGTGAGAAAGAGATGGACCCAACAAAGAAATACGAATTAATGTTGGCGTTCATTTCATATCTTTCTATCTCTATTGATGGGAAAATAATATTTTTAAGTGATATTTTACAAAACAATTATATTTAAAAGATGCGTATGAATTAAGTGAAAATTTGTACAAATATTAATAATATTATTTTTGCCTATTGCAGCCACATTATTTATGTATTGTCTTTCTATGTTGCAGTAACACCATTAAGGTATTGTCTTTTCTTGTTGCAACTCTTAATTGTATAGAAAAAACATGAATTAAATTGAGGATAAAGTGCAAAATTATATAAACTAAAAATTACAAATGTAATTTTATCAGTGGTTATGATATTGAATTTTACAACAGTTTAGTGTTGAGATATTTAAACCTTGAGATGATAATTAATTTAATACTATTAAAATCTATTAACATAAATATTATTGAAATATAGAATTATTTTTCTTACTAAAAATATAGAGGCAGAGGAGGAAAGTAGCAAAATGGATAATTTTTTTCTTATTTGGTTTAATTTTAAAGAACAAAAAAAAAATTTGAACTAAAATTTTCGATGGAGAATGATGGTGGAAAATATAATGATATTAATACATCACAAAATTAGAATGACAAAACTAGATCGCTATATGAAAAAAATAATAGAAAATATGACTAAATAATTATGAGAGAAAAACCTATCAAATCTTATAATATGAATAGAATTAGTAATACAATGATAAAATATTAACCAGTATTTATTATATAACCTATTTATGTTATAGAAACATCCTAGACCAACACCACAAATAATACGAAAGCGTATCATTTTTGTTTCATTCATAAAATTCAGGACCAAAACATGGTTGATGTGCTTACTTGTTATTCACTCAGATACTAATCTTATTATTTTTTGTCCTATTAAATTTTTTGTGAAAAGACATTACCAACCAAGTATTTTTCCCATTAATTTATCACTAAAACCATCTAAACCATTCGCCATTCTTGAGCCATCTCCCTACGCTAGGCCTTGACTTAGATGGACTTTCAGGGTTATGGAGAATGTGGAAGCATCATTTATAGGGGCCTATGAGCATAGGTAGCAGTTGTTGGAGCTAGATTGGGTAGGAAAGCACGATCCAATGACTAATATTGTTTCTTCCAAAATAACTGAGCCTTTTCTACTATGCAAGGTCATTGTAGAAAAACTAGTATGAAAAATTTAATCAATTTCTAGGTGTATTTGTAGAAACTCACCTAGGGATTTATCAATAGTTTTAGGACTGTAATCTGTCCAAAACTAAAGAGGGAGATGGGGTAGGTAAACCTAGATGTGTTCTACATTAATTGGTTTACTGAGAGGATTGAAGGTATGTGACCATGGTTTCAATAACAAATAGGGAGATTCAAGCTCCAAAATTGGTTTTGAATCTTCAAAAATTTCTAACCCTTGGTCATCCGTTAGACAAGACATCAATCAATTCATGAGAACCATTCGCCACTCTTGAGCCATCTCCCTACACTAGGCCTTGACTTAGGTGGACTTTAAGGGTTATGGAGAAGGTGGAAGCACCATTTATAGGGGTCTATGAGCATAGGTAGCAGTTGTTGGAGCTAGACTGGGTAGCCAAACACGATCCAATGACTGATGTTGTTTCTTCCAAAAGAGCTTATCCTTTTCTACCATGCAAGGTCTTGTCAAGTTTGAACCATGGGCAGTCGCATGGGAAGCCAGGAAAGGAGTGGACGAACTTATTTAAAAAAAAAGTAGTCATATACTATGCTTTAAAATAGACCTATTATCACTCGTCATGGAAAATAAAGTATCGAAATCTTATAGAATAGTATTTATAGTGCTTAGAAACCTACAGTAACTAGATATATACAAATGTGTAGCAAAATTATATCTATATAAAATACCAATATATTTTTCTACAAATTAATGTGATTTCCTATCCATATGATTCATGTATAATTTAAGACTCTTGGCCCTACACTCATATTTTTATTTTGTTCTATTTTTCTATTGAGATGAATAATATAGAAATAAAGTGATAAAAATCATAAGCACTACTGGTGCAATATTCTGCACCATGGAATTCGTTGAAGAAAAATGCGGACTTGAGTATCCGGGTGTTGATCCCACTTGGCAAAGACAACAGAATTTGCAGCAACGCCACATGAAGGTATTCCACGTTATAATCATTTTAGATGCTTGAGCCACGTTACACGCAACCTGTTCATGTGAGGAGTCAGGAAATGAATGACGTCTAATAGGTTCTTAGTGGTACGTGGGTCCCAATGAATAGCTTGGCGGAAAGCAGACGTCACAGTGCATTTTGCACCAAACCATGTGCAAAGTGTTGGTACACTTCCGGGCCCTGCGGGCAGCAAAGAATGCTTAGGAATATATGGTGGAAAATTTCACATTGACTACATGTTGACCAAACAATTGCAAACCTGTACTGTGAATCCCACAAGATGTGCATGTGGCGGTGTGAAGTCCGTGGAGGACAACAACAAAACGGTGGAAGGCGGAGTTTTATGTGCACTTTGCACCAACGCATTGTGCAAAGTGCAATATGCACCTCTACCTCCGCATTCTTCATAGCATAGGCATTGAGTGAATGAGCGGGTGCAAATGCAAGTGTGGATGTCCGTGGAGAGGCAAAGTGGTGGAAGGCGGAAAGTGGGATGCACTTTGCACCAACCTTTGGTGCAACGTGCAAAGTGTTCCCGTTCTCCCAGATTCCGTGAAACCAAGGCATAAAGAATGTTGGCGGAGGCGGGAGCCAAAGGTGAACTTTCTCTTAGGATGGTGCAATGTGCAGTTTGCTCTGGCAGTTCCGCATCCCATGGAAAGAAAGTAAAACAATAACTTAGTTGTGCATTATATGAGCATGATGTTGCATGTCGTTTCATTGCGTGACTCAAGAAAGAAAGGGATGAAGCAGGAGCATTACTAATGCAAGCAGATAGACAAATTCCCATGGCTCCATCTATTGTGTCGGCAAGTGCCGCTCTGCCAATAAGCAATGGAAAGCGAGCTGCTGAAGGAGATGATAATTTGGCTCCACCTGCTAAGAAACAAAAGGAAGGCATCACACCTGAAATCATCAAAGAACTTATCTATTGCAATGCTATGCTTTCTAGCCAGCGTAAAAAGCGTTAGATTTCATCAACTCTGGCTCCTGTTGAGACATTGGAGAGGTATTCTCAGTTGTCCAGCCACCCACTCCATAAAACTAACAAGCCAATCCTATGGTCATTGAGGGGTGGGATGATTCCACATAAGGGTTAATGGGCACAAAAGGTTGGGTAGAAGATGAAGCTATGTATCCTTGTGGATTAGGAACATAGTATGGGTAGGGTGTCATAATTATTTTTTGAGGGGTTGATGTGGGTTGGTTGGGAGGTATGATCAAATTGGTAGATAAGGTAATTAATGTGGATTGGGTTGGAGGTATGAATGAGTTTGTTGTTTTGGGGTGAGTGGTAGCTCTGGTACTAATAGGTGGAATGATAGAAGGTATAGAAATCACCACATTTTGAAGTGGGGTAGAGATTGGTGGGTTGGAAGTGATAAGGGGAATAATCACAATATATATCTATAATGAATATAGATGGACTCAAGAATAATGTGCACAAAGAATCACCCAATTGAACACATATATACTGAGTCAAGGCAACAATGCTAGAAGGAAACAAACAACCAAGAAGATAAACAAACAAAGAAACACACAAAAAGCACCCAAAAAATAAAAAACTTAAAATAAATAAACAAATAGAAAGACTAAAAACAAAAGCAAAAGAAAGCATCCTAACAATGACTTTGCCCTAGTAGGGAAAATTGAGGATAACTGACTAGGCTTATATAGGACAAATGGTTTTGGATTTTTTGAAATGTTATAAATATTATTTTTATATTCTAATGTATTTCAACTCGTTAGAGAATTATGAGATACCAACTTGAAAAATGGTGAGAGCATTTGGCATAGGTTACTCACAAAATGAGGAGAGTGTTTAACTTAGGTTTCTTACAAAATGGTGAGAGCATTTGGCATAGGTTGCCAACAAAATAATGAGAGCATTTGGATTAGGTTGCTCGTAAAATTGTCAGAGCCTTTGGCGTAGGTTACTCAAATAATGGGAGCATGTGGAAGATTAATCCTTGAATAGAGGTATAATATTCATCCTTCCAAGGACCTTATAGTAACAGGTGGTGCCGATGGTAATGCTGTTGTATTTGACCCATCAGCTGGGCAGATCCTTTCTACACTGACTGGGCACAGCAAACGGGTTACGAGTGTCAGATTTGCGCCACGTGATGATTACTTTGTGACAGCTTCAACGGATAATACCTGGTGCTTTTATGATCTCGCATCTGGTTCTTACCTACAACAGGTTAGTGATGCTTCTATGGAGGATGGATATATGGATGGACATACATCTGCTTCCTTCCACTCCGATGGTCTCATCTTAGGAACGGGCACTACAGAATCCTTAGTGAGAATTTCGGATGTAAAAAACTAGGCTCATGTTGCGAAATATCCTGGGCATAAGGGTCTGGCGACTGATATATCATTTTTACAGAATGTGGTCGAAGGCATATCCAGGAAGTTGCACAAGAGGACAAAGTTTGTTTGGCCTCTACCACAAAGATTCTCTTTTCAGCTCGTGTGAAATGCATTTCCAGCCAATAAGTCAAGAAGTTTGTTGCAAATCTCCATTTCTTGAAGAGGCAGTTAGAGAGATATTTTTATTTGAAAATACATGAAGATTCAAGGCATGACAAAGAGATTTTTCCCAGTTGGGAGCATCTTGGCAGAACACAGAGGGGTATTTTGCACATTTGCAAGTTGCAACTCTTATTCCTGGATTTCAAGGTTTGAAAAATGTATAAATAGAAGGCTTGTCTTCTATTCAAAGGTTGTTGGGTGTTGTATTTTTCTTGTTTTATCTAGGTATAGGCTCTTCCAAACTTATGGATCACTGTTGTGTGTGTATTTTTCCTCTCTTGCTAAAGTGGTTGCAGATTGTACAACCATTAGTAAGATCTGAGAGCATTTCTATGTCTCCCCTGTCCAACATGGAGCAAATCCACCATGCTTGTCCGTACGGCAACATTTTGAAATATTGATGTATGTAAGATCGCTTTCCAAGTTAATGAAAATATTAAAGGTTCTTAATCTCTTCAGTTGATGAAAAACATAAGTGATATGTTTTGATAGTTCAACTGATTTAATATCTTTCTCTATGTTCACTATTGGTTATCATTTTGGGCTTAGTTTTAGGTTATAAATCCTTTTCTACAAGTAATTTCGAAACATGTTATTGAATACCTTCTAAGCACACCCTAGGTTTGTGGATTCAATAGGAAGATGCATTTGAAATCTTAGTTGTAGTGTATGCTCAAGGGTTTCAGAAATAATTTGGGTATTTGCATTGCTTTGGCACCAATAGATGCAAGTCACTCCTAGTAGTTTCCACTAGCTTGTAAGTCATTTTTTATGCATCTTTGTAACGAGTGATATAATGTATGTTGAAAGAAACCCTATTTTTTGAAAACCACAATCATATCATCCTCTTTTCTATAATTATATAACTATTCTACCCTATCCCACCTTGCATTTAACAGACCCTTTGCATAACATAAGTGTTGTTTGCCTTACAGACACATAAGATCTTGCATATTTGAAATGTGTTTGCAATTTGTGATTAAAATCTTAGTGCTGTAATTTTCCATTTAGCCCCTGTTGTTGAATAATTTATAAAAATTAAGATTGCAGTCATCCTTTCATTTTTCTCCAGTAGCTTGTGTGTGACATAAAGCATTTGTACATTTCGTGTGACAACCCTTTGCAAGTGAAGTGTGCAAACTTGGTTATGATTTCGTCATATTTCCACCTTGTGCTAAGAATTCCAATGGAGACTAAGCTGTAAAATCCCTCCATGTAAGTAGGTTACCCCATAGGTTCTCTCACCTTGGTTTAGGCAGAGCTAAAAGTAGTAAGGAGTTAACCATACTCTCTGTAGGTACCTCCCAGTCATTTTTGACATTTCAGTCTAATCTTGATGTCAAACCCTCCCCTGACTATAATGACATGTTAGCATGTTTTCATCATTGCTTGCCATTTCTCTCAAGTGTGCAAGGCCAAGTGTACAAGGTGTACAACTAGGAACCAACAAGCACCATGAAAGATAGTGTATTTTTCATAGATGTTGATATATCAACCCATATACAATATGGAAAATTAGGTCCTAAACAAAAAAGAACACTTAGTATAATTATGACACATAATCACCAAGGTAAAAAAGCTTCACCATTATGCATGATAATTCAAGGAACAAAAAGAATAGGAAATTCATATCTTATTGGCACCATTCATCAAGATCTTCAAGATGAAAAAACTACATAGTGGTATCCACTTATATTAATTGTACCAACTATAGTTTCAACATCCAATATTGGTGCCTCAATCATTCATTCATAACATTGAATCCCAATCACAATTTTTTCTAAATTGGAAAGAATAACACTTACAACTTTTCAAGAAGAGATCCACCACATAATATACATATTGATTGATGAAATTATCTTCATCTGAAACAAAAACCTACAAAACATAGACTCTTGATTTCATCAATTATTTCATTAAAATTTAGACATGAATTTTGGATGTGTGTGTGTGTGTGTGTGTGTGTGTGTGTGTGTGTGTGTGTGTGTGTGTGTGTGTGTGTGTGTGTGTGTGTGTGATTTTGGTTCGATATTTGGGATATCTTCATCCTATTAGTGATAGACCAACATACAATAGTAACATGAGTGAAAAAATATTGTGGGAAGAATTCAAATCAGCATTTATTTTGGATAAGATATTTAAACATGAAAGAGAAAGTGAGGGCCACTAAATTTTTTGTGAACTTTTCAAAAATCCAAGAGATGCAATCCGATAATTGATTATTAGAAGTTACTAATGGTAATAACCAATGTTATATTAAATAGATCTGCCAATGAGTAATTTGAAAATAGTATTCATATATTGTCCAAAATTCATAATGCGAATAAACACAACATATGAAAATTACATTCATTAAAATGACCTATTTCACATAATATGGCTACAAAAGTAGGTAGTTCTAATGCATTAATAGCCTGGATCATCTTATCGCTATTATAAATAAATGATACAATATCAATGGGTGAAATAACTAAAAACATACATAAATATATAAAACTAAATGCATAATTTAGACCCCAATATGTGCATTTTTAATTGTATTTTCACCAAGCATCATGATCATCAAAATTATTTGTGATTTATAACCACAAAATGTAGATGGCATCGATCTAGTATTATCATTATTTTGGGCTCAAAAAACACTTTTGGGAAAAATTTATAGATTTTAAAATATATCATATGCCAAAGATATCATGATTTTTAGATTGATTTCTCCAAAATAAAATAAAATATGCTAAGATGTGGGTGATTCACTACAAACTTCTCACTATCTACAAATTGGTTTCTTTTTCTTTAATGTCTCTTCAAAAAATCCCTAAATGAAGTTACAAGTCATTTTTAATGTTTTTTATTCAATTTTGTTGTATGAAGGGAGGAGTGAGTGTGAAGCAGTTATGGCAATTGGGAGGAGGTTCATACGAGTCGACATGTAGCAAGTGTGCATGTAGTAGCACATGACCTCCTCTAAATTGATTTTCATTAATGGAGAGGGGAGAGAGGGTGAGGGTTGGACAACAACCAGGGGTTTTACCCACACCATCCCTTTTTATTTTATATATTTTACAAAAAATATTTATTTTTCTATAATTTTAGTGCATTCTTTTTGTAAATGACATCTTACATTATTACACTTCTCCCATCTCCTAGTGTTTCACTGTGGGTAATGCTTCTTGGAATCACTATAAAATATATCTTTAATACACATTTTAAATTTGTTAATAATGTTTTGGCTAACATGGACGCAGTGTAGGGTACAGATATCATCATCGATAATGATTAGGGTACTTGGATAGAAGAAAGGACAAGTCTTTCATGCATTATAGGTTCATGTTTGAAGGTTGTGTTTATGATTGTTATATGATGGAGGAGGCTATCACTAGATGGGATGGATTCATTTACCATATTTGGGTTTTAATGCTCCCATGCTCACTAAGCTTGATAGCAAGGATGGTAGTTGGATTTTCTGTTTGTGTGTGTTCGAGGTTCTTGGCTTTAGTTGTGGTAATACACTTGTGTGGATAGTTAAAAGAAATTATTTACAGGCATGGAATTTATTCTAAAAATTAAATTGAGTCAGCCTTTATCATGAGTTAAGACATCTAAGATAGAAGTGGCATTCGATGGTAGTGTGATAGACAAATTGTTGAATAAGGCATTTATCCTACAGCTGAGTAGTGTTTTATGGGTAATTAAGGAAATCATTGGCTTGGATTTTTTAGATACACTATGCCGAATGTGAATTTGAAAATCTCATTAGTCTTATGGGTAACTTTCTCATGAATTTGAATGATAAGTATGTTTTTCCAAAAATTATTGTAAGGGTCATCCATCCTAACTTTAGAGTAGGTTTGGAGCTAGTTATGGGTGAGTTTGTAATGGGAAAAATCACTCTCTACTTTTTTTGGAGAGGAGTCTCAAGGGTTGGCCCCCTTATGAAATTTCATAGACGTGGAGGATATTTTATACAACTTACTAGAGCATTTGGAATTTATGTAGGATTGCCTTCACGACCCCAACCTTTCAATAATAATGCTAACAATTCTATATTTAAATTATATTAAGACACTATGGAATCAGTGGTGGCTACATTGAGTGTTAATAAGGTATCACATGTGGTTTTAGTAGAAAATTTCATGACTCATTTATTTGGTACAAATATTCCCTTTCCCCAACACACCCCTTAGGTTGAATAGGTGGTCCCTATAACACTAATTTCTTTGAAAGGGAAGATTATGAATCGGGACTAGTTATGAAGAATAGGTATTTTTGATCCTTAGGGATGAATCATGTGCCTTTCAGAGGAGGAAGATGCTAACCATATTTTATTCTAGTGCTCCTTTGCATTGGTTGGTTGGGACAGGCTATGTAGCCAAATTAGGTAGGTTTGGGCTAGACCAAAATCCTTATTACAGGCATTTTTGTCTTGGCCAAAGGGATATTATAATGACACATTTTATTTATTATGACATGCATGCTCATCGATCTTGATTTGGACCATGCAGAAGAAGAATAAGCTATTTTAAGGAGGTGATGAAAAAAACATAAGTAGAGATGTATGAAGTAGGCTTTGCACATGTTAAGAGAGATGGAGCTAATTTTTTTAGAGTGGGACCTTTAGATCACCTCATCATATAATTTGTTGAATATTCCTCCCATTTATGGACAAATCATGTGTTATAGGGTTAAGATATGTGTTGGTAAGATAGATTGGTCACCTCGCACTCCTAAAGTGTTAAAATTAAATTTTGATCAAGTTACTAGGGGAAATCGATGGTACTTAGGGGTAGGGTGTGTGATTTATGATTTTGTTGGTTCATTAATTAAAGAAACATCGATGAATATCATTGATGGTAACAAAAATGAGGAAGAATCAAATACTTTGGTGTTGGGCTTATATATTTTGGTACATTGTGGCATTGATCATGTAGTGACTGAGGGAGATTCAATGAGAATAATTTAGGAATTAAACAATAAAAAGTCCCATTCATGGAATGTTGAGGATAAACATAGTCAAGCATGGGATATGTTGGATTCTCTTGGTGATTGGGAAGATAGGCACTGCTTATAGAAAGTTAATTCAGTAGTTGATGTATTAACCAATAGGGGCATACTTTAGGCTAAATATGTCATCGTTTATAATGATTAGGTCACTTGGATAGGACATGTCCTAACTTCAGAGTAGGGTTGGATCTAACTATGGGTGAGTTTGTGTTTTGGGAGTAATGCTCTCTACCTTTTTCTAGAGAGGAGTCTCAAGTGTTGGTCCCCCTATGAGCTTTCAAAGATGTGGATGACATTTTATGTAGCCTTTTGGTGCATTTAGAATTTATACATGGTTACCTTCACAAGACTAGACTTTAAGGAATAATGCTACCAATTCTAGATTTGAATGCTCTTAAGATGCCTATGATGTTGGTGGTGTCTATGTTAAGTGATAAGAATGCATCGTGTGTGGTTTCAACAATAAATTTTTTGACTTGTTTATTCAATGTAGACATTGCCTTCTCCCAAAACACCCCTTGGGTGGGAGGGGTGGGCCCTCACAAAGTTAGAGTGGAATCTAGTTCTAGGGGGGCCCAACTAGAGAGTGTTGTAGTAGTGTCAAGGATAAAAGGTGTGTTTGGGATGAGGCCGGTGGGTAGGCCTCATTTTTGTAGGTGAAAAGTGGCAGTGGTGAAGGATGTAAGTTTTAGACATGAGGGGATTGGTGATGACACTAGGTAGGAGGGGTGATGATGGATGCATAATAGTGTGGCATTTGATGTAGATAGTGTGTTAGAGGATGTTTGTGGTGGTAAAGGTGGTGGTGACCTCCCCTCAATTGGTGGCATCAGTTTCTAGTAGGTGGCATCTCATATTATGTCCCAATTATAATTTATATGTTTTTAATTTTATTATAGTGAAACTATAATAAAAATAAAAACAAATAAATAAAATCCATATCATAAAAATTATAAGAGATTAGATGATAAGTGTTGATATGAAGAACCTAAATTTCATTTATTTTATTGACCAATAAATTTGAATATAAACTATCATACATATCTTAGATAAATCTATCTAAAATATGTCGATAGATATTATTATCAAGGCACATGTAAATTTCATGAATTTTAGTTTAGACCTTTTTTTTATTTCTTTATTTCTTTTTGGTGTTGTTTAGTGGGTTGGGTAGAAGAGGTGCCTTATGAGGGATCAAGGTATACTCCTTAAGATTTAGTACTTCACCACTACTTTAAAATATCACTAGTTAATAAATGGGTGTGGCCAGCCAAATCTAAAAAAGTAGTTGCTGATCTTCCCATTCATGTAATTTCAAATTTTAAATTTCTATCAATTTCAAAATTGTTGACATTTTTAAGGCACCATTTAAACTATTTTTTCATAATAATGATTCAATATTTGTCTAGTCATTTTTTTTTATCTCAGTTCTAAATAATAAATTTTGTAACTAAAAATAATATATCTTTAAATAATTCACCATATTTTATTGGTATATTTGGTATTTTAATTTTCTATGCAATTTGCCAAATAATAATATAAATGTTGTTTATATACAAAAAAAAAAAAAGTTCTCCTAAAAAAAATTGGATATTAATATAGAAATATTCACTCATCTTAAATTTTCTATTAATATTCCTAAACTCACTAAACAAGAAATCAACAAATATATTTGTGAAGATATAAAAAAAACTTAAGTGAAAGCTAGAATTTAATTAAAAATAACTTTTGAAACCAAAATTCTTTCATTATTTCCAATTTTATTTGTGCTTTCTTTAGGATTGAATTTCAATTCTTGATCATATGAAGAAGATGCTACTATCTTGCTTAAATATCCATTTAGCTCACTTTTGGGTTGTTGTCTTTAACTTTAGATTGAATATGACCATGACATCTCATAAGACTAACGTATATAAAAATATATTTTATATACCATGAAAGTGAAGATCACTTTATATTCAAGTGCCCCATCTATTATGAGATTCATGGAAGACACTATTGTATTTTTAGGTATTAATCTAGATCATTGAGGACCTCTATTCAATATAAGGACCATATAAATTTAACTTTGTTTCCCTATGAAACATTTTAACACTGAAAAAGAACACTCTAATTGAAGTCTTCACTTAAAAATATGTCTAGGAATATCAGTTCTTAATTGTAAACAATGGGGTTCAAGTACTGTAAGATACCATATGACGAGACAATATGATATAGATTTGTCTGGCAATATATATTGTATTAGTTTTAATATGTATTACCTTCATACATTAAAATATTTTTTTCTCATTAAAAATTTCTTATAACTTTATTTTATTTCTCTCTATATATTTTAGACATGCATTTGACACTCCCTTTATATACTATATTCATATAGTTTATTTTTAAATTCTATAAACCATTCATGACCACTAGTGAATATTAATATATAAATTAAGTTCATTTAAATATCAAGTTTGTCTCCAACCTCTCCACATAGGCCTTCTTGCCTGGATTGACATAATGTTTTTGGAGGAATTGAAGCTCCATGTCAATCCTCATTGCCTACAAAATGATAGGCTGCACATCATATATCTGATTGAAAGAGTATATAAGTACCACATGGAGAAGGCATAAGATAGATTAAGCCATGCTATAATCTCTCTGGATGGATTATAGTGGATATGTAGAAGGGAGAATTATTGCTTTATAGTGAACTATGCCTAATCTACAGCTAGGGCCCACGTCCTTCAAAATGCACCACCCGTTTTAAAATGTTGCCTCCATCCCATCAAACCAATAACCCATCTTTATCTTGTATAAGGGGGTGATATGTTGGGGGTAAGTAAATGCTTTGAAATGCTTGGTAGGGGACTTGTGAGTCAAAGGGTACACCCACTTCAATTCACTTGAACTGTATTCTGGCACTCCAATCTCGTTGAAGACCAACAATAGGAGGATTACTCCCTAGGGGAACCTATACATGGGTGTTTGATGGGACCTCTCTACATATTTAATTATATTTTTTACAAATTATAGGTCCTAATTGTAATTTATTCCCTGAGAGACTTGGTGAGAAATATAAAGGTGTGCCATGTCTACCTCCTTCCAACAATCGGTTCCTCTAATCATAGTGGAAATGATTTACAATGCAACTCATAAGGTAGGATCTAGTAGGTTCTTAATGTGCATTACATTCCCTTGATTTTGATACATCAACTCTGTGGAAGTCTTCTATATCTCCTTCATGTTGGCCAAGTCATCAAACACACTCAACTCATAGAACTATAGTCCTGTGACTTTACTAATTCTCTTAGGGTGATATTACTGCTATGTCAAGTGAAGTAAATATAGTCACATAGATGTTTGAGAGGAGGAATTATACTACCTCTACAGGTTTACCAAAATATGGTAACTCAAAGAGTTAGAAGAGTCATGTGGTGTCTAGTTGGTTTTTTATTGTTAAATCATATACCACTTGATTTATTGTATTGGTGGTCTTGACTTCGTATTTGTTCTAGAGATTGACCTCATTTTTCAATTGGTGATGGTTTTAATAATAAAAAATGGCTATTTAGACATTAGAGACTATATTCTTTGTGGGAAATACTGAATCTGGGTATTGCATCTCTTTAATTAGTAGGGAAGGAGGTGGAGATGTTTATGCCTTCTATGCCACTGACATATGTGCTTTCTTTCATTTCTTCACCATTCTTTCCCTTTCTACTTTCACATATTTTCTCACTAATCTTGTTCCTTTGGATTATCTTCCCTAATGGGAACCTACTCTCTTCTACTCACCTCTTCTTCTTCTAGTATAGTTGATAAATTTTCAAGTGTACTGGCCTTTTTTTTAGGCTGCATTACCCTTCGAGGATCCTAAAGGTTAATGCGTGGCCATCCCATGTTCCTAAATTAATACGTGGCTACTAAAAAAATACTTTGGATTTTTAATCTTAAGTACTTCATTAATTTTAGACCTATAACCTATAACTTCAAAATTACCACTTCTTTCTAGCAATCAGGACTTATAATCTCTCTCCTTTACTACGTAACAACCTATGTGTCTTGTCAAGGATATAAAAACTCTGCTCTACTTTGGATTTGATTAGTTTTGCTCTGGTGTGGTCTCTTGCTCTTTAGCTCTGGTTCATTATTCATTCTTGGCTATGGTAATTCAATAATCAACATAATGTAAATCATAACATGAATTTAACTTACCTATTTATAGGCTCCAAGGGGGGGTTTACCCTCATTAATTCCTTCCTCTTTCCTTTCACCTCATAGCATAAATTCAAATATTTTAATGACCTCCATATTTCAAAGCTTGCCTTATGTAATTATTTCCTTAATGATTTTGTCCCATCATGCCATTGGCATGCTTCTTACCATAACTAACCTCATAACATTAATGACACCTCACTTCTTGAGCCTTTCTTGGAAGTGGGTGACAGTTGTAGACTGCCCTTTTGGCATGGTGAAGGATAGTTGTTGTGTTTTATGTTTCTAACATATGGTGATAACCTTACCCCTTAGTGCCTTAAATGAATCATGCACCCTTAATAACTTGTGTGCCTATAAGAATTGTGCACCCACATATCTTACATTCCCATTTCACTTGCACACTTTTTATTTTTACCATTTCATGTATGACTTCTTACCCCACACTAAAATGGTTTGTGGTCCTCCAAAAAACCATAAAAACAAAAATTACAATAAAGAAAGAGTTGCACACAACAAAGTAAATGCTTTTTTTAAAAGCTATAAATCATAAACTAATGGCATAAGCATAATTGATTACAAAAGTTTAGTTATTTTGATGTGAAATATGATCGAAGCTAACTTCTATTATAGTGTCTTGGGAGGAACTAACCCTTCATTCTTTGTAACTAACATGCCTCGGTAGGTCAAATGCTATGTATGATAAATGGGCCATCCTAGTGTATCTAGAACTTTTGAAGGTGGCATGTGAACTTAAAGTCATACAACAATACCTTCATGCCTAGAGAAAAAGTCTTGTTCTGGATATGGTGATCATGCCATGATTTTTACTTGTGTTTCTCTACATCCTAGCTCTAATAAGCAAGGAATTAGGTCTCATCTAATTGCATTAAAATGTCTAAGAATGCTTTCAAGGATGCTTCATCATCCAATTATCCTACGTGCATGATACAGAGGTACAACACCAAAAAATCTATTAGCATCGCTGCTTCCTTGCCATACACCAAGGTGAATGACATGTTTTATTTAGGTGCTTGTAGGTAGTTTGGTACGCTCAAAAGTAATACAAAAACCCTATCATCCCAATCAGTGTGGCCAACATTGCAACTTTTCCTTAAAGTGGTACCTAGGATCTTATTGAAAGCTTTGGTAGTTACATTGTCTTGTGGGTGGTATGGTGTTGTCTTGTCATGTATGATCATGAACTTGATTATCAATATACGAATGGTTTCATTCAAAAATGGGTTCCTCGATCACTAGTGAAAATTAGGGGACACTCAAATTCTATTATGATATTCTCCTAGATGAACCATGTAGTAATAGCTACCATATATTCCTTTGTTAATATCTCTTTATCCTAATGTGTAAGGTAATAAGTTTCTACAATGATGTATCAAGAACTTGTTCATCATCTTGATAGTGATATGGGCCCCATAAAATCAATAGCCAACTTTATAAAAGGTTCCTGAGAAGGGATGGGTCATAAAGGCATAACATATCTTTTTTTAGGTTTATGTACATGTTGGTAGATGTCACATTGCGTAACATAGGCCTTAGCATATTGGAATAGAGTTGTCCACCAAAGCCCAAGTAGCATAACCTTGCACACGGTAGCCTCTCCAGCATAATATATACTTTATATACCTTCCTAAACTTCACAAAGTACCTTAGGGATCTCATGTTGCATTACATAATGAAAAATCACCTTATCACAAACCCATGTTGTAAATATCACCTGCTATGAGCTAAAAGGGTGTGGCATGGACCATAAGCTGATTTTTCTCCTATGAGGTGATAGACTTAGGTGTACATTCAGTTTCTAAAAATGATGCAATATAATTTAGATCTTCAGGTCCCCATATAATTACGATGAGATATATGTCAAGAAGATCATCCTCTATGGTGTGTTGGGGTTCTCCGTTCTCAATCTAGGATAGGTGGTCAGGGCCAGAGTCTACCTTCCCAGGTTTCACCATTGTAGAAAATTAGAATTCTTGAAATAACATAATTGATTGGTAAATCCTCCCATCCAACACTAGTTTGTTAACTAGGTACTTTAAAGCTTCATGATTTGTATAGAAAGTAAAATGAGTGGCTAGAAGGTACTACCAAAAAAAATTTATGGCATAAACCTGTGATAAAGATTCATATTCTATGGTGGTATAGTTTCATGCAGCATGTGTCAGCTTCCTATTAACAAAGTAAATTGGGTGATCCAAGTAACCTTCAACTAGTTGTGCAAGATCATTCCAACTGCCATGCCAAACACATCAACATGGACATGAAATGGCTTTGTCCAATTAGGGAATTATAGGATAGGAGAAGTGACCAACCATTTTTTGAGTGATTTAAAGGCTTACTTACAAGAACTAATCCATATGAATTACTCATTGTGCTTTAAAAGTTCTTTCAAGGGCATGGCAATCTAGGCATACCTGTGAATGAACTTTCTATAATATCTTATATGCCCTAGAAAGATGCACACCTTGCATTACATATTAGGTTTTTATAGGTGAAGAATCATAGATACCTTTGCTTGATCCACTAGGAGTCCTTCATTATAAATAATATGCCCCAAGAGGACACCAAAAGGTATCACAAATAGGTACTTCTTCAAGTTTAAGGATATATGAAGCACCTGATAACACTCAAGCATGAGTCTAAGATTAACACAATGGTGCCTCAAAAAATCATATACTTTTCAATCATCAAAATAGACTTAGATGAAATTGTTAATGAAGTCCTTAAAGGCTTCAACTACTTTACATGAGAACACTGCTTGAGCATTTTTCAATATGAAGGGCATAATAGTAAATACAAATGATTCCAATTCAGTGGTGAATGTTGTCTTAGGCTAGTCCTCCTCAACTATTTGGACCTAATGGTACCTTAAGAATCCATATATAAAGGAGTATAATTCACAACCAACAACACTTTTAAGGATTTCCTTCATGAAAGGCATTGGAAAAGGGTCTGTTATAAAAGATGCATTGAGCACTCAGTAGGCCACACAAATATGAATACATCTATCCTTTTTGATACTAATAATTATGGGACTAACCCAATTAAATTCATCAATGGGACTGATTACTCCAGCTTAAAGTATACTATCGATCTCCTCTTTAATGTGTGTCGAGAGATTAGGGTTCATCTTATATCATATTTTTTTACTAGTTGAGCGCTATCAACTAGCTTGATGTGTATCTTCCCTAAATATTTATGGAATCCATTCATTTCATTATAGCTCCTCAGGAAAACATCTTGATATTATCTTATTAACTCAAATATTTGTGAAATCTCTGTATTAGTCCAATAGTTTCTTAATATAGCCATCTTCATTTCTTTCTCCATACCGAAGTTGCATTGAATAGTCTGAATAGGTCCATGATAGGGGTGATCCATTTAAAGACTTGCATCTTGAATATTTAATTTACCAATACTTGTAGAAACATCTAAATGGTTGGTCAAGGGGTTTAGTGAAGTAGATCCTCCACCTTCATTTACATGATAAATGAGCTTTTGTTTTCCCAAGTGAATCTCTTCACATCATTCTTCATTAGGAATGGTGTAGGCATTGGAACTGGATATGTTGAATGCTCAGTGAACAAGTGTAAAGGTTCCTCATGTTCCTAATTTATATTTTCTAATTGGTCTTTCACAAGACTTGTGCCATCAAGAACTACTTCATGCATGGCCTAGAGAGTGAGGTAGAAGTCCATCTTTGGTGATGAATAGGAGTGCGACAAGGCTAATTCTCTTTTATTAACTACCAAAAACTAGTTCTCATGTGTCACTCCTCATGAATATACAACTCCCGTGACCATGTACGTAAGGTCCCATAGAATGTATGCACCTATAGGTACTCTTGTAAGTATGTTTCCTTATTTCTCCATATTGTCTCACAAGCTTCAATGTGAGGTTTAGGTGCTTGGACCCCACTATAATTAATTTTTCCCCTGACATTATTTTCATAATGGAATATGTGTAGGGAAGAACATACTTGATCCTAGTACAAAATTTGCTCCTTATGGGTAAAAAGTCATGTACCTCCATTTATCCTTAGAAATGTGGGGCTTCATCAAGTCTTTCCAATGATGGTCCTATTAGTGACTCTCTCATTGATTAACCTATGAGGTGAACAAACTTGTGATTTTTATTGAGTGGGCATAGAAGGTTCTCATGACTATTGGTGGTGCTACATACTCTCCCAATGAGATCATAGTCAACATGTGCCAAAAAAATACAAATATTCCTTGTAGTATCAGAAATAGACTGCGTATTTATCCACTATAGAATACCATTTGGGGTTGGATCTTGTTGCTTATTATTCTGGGTGGTGACATTGTATTTATGGTTTATGTCCTCATCAACATTTATGGGTTCTATATAAGGAGATCCTTGTGCTTGATCCAATGGGATAACCACATGCTGATCAGTGTTCTTAAAGGTAATATATCACTTTTTAAATCTCAAGTCTACATTGTTCTCATAACACCAGGGTCTTCCCAGTAGAGTTAGGTAATCATCAGCTTCAGCTAAATCTAGCACTTCAAAATTTTATTTGAATGGCATTGCAAGTATGTCAACTGTGACATTATTGAGGACCCTAATAGGGTGAATGTGAATCTTAATTTCCATAAATAAGGCATGAGGTGAAGGCTATAGTGCTAGATTAGATATTTTAAACCAATCATCCTTGGTGAAGGCATTGAATTCTGCACTAGTGTCAATTAAAATGTCCCTGATAACCCATCTATCAATGGTAATGTTAACCAATATTTATCTAGCTTCTAAGGGAGTAGATGAACTAGGAGTATCCTAATGCCAAACATGATTTAAGGAATGGTCTTCACTTTATCAAATGATGTGAGGGTGAGATTCATTTAGTAGATGGGTTTGACTCTTAATCCAAGTGTTGAGATGTGAGACAATATCCACATCTATCAGCCACTTACATAGTTCCTAGAAGTTATCCCATACCATAGGATGAAGTTTAGATGCCCTTTGCACAATAACATGTTGTGTTACATCCTTGTCTTTGAGGAACTAATTATCACCTTGAAGTTCTTATACAAGTGCCATCATATCCTAGAGGACATCCTTTTGTTGTTAAACATCAAGGTATATTTTAGCTTTTGGTTCTTCCTATTGTACCTTCTCGATTAGATTAGCTATCGATTAGGTTTGTCTCCCACTGTGACTGGTAATATTTACTTTTTGAACTATAGGGATGGTTGGGCATGTGCACCATTATGGTTTATCAATTCTAGTCATACCATCATGCTTTTAATTTCACTCTTTGGTGATACTTGCATCTATATCCGGACACTCTTCTAGCAGTGGTCCTTTTTAAGAAAAGTGCACGTCGGGTATTTTAGACAATCTCATTGATAGTGGTTTGGTGACCCAAATTTGTAATAGGTCTAGGGTGGGAAATGTCCACCTCGTCATCTTCACGCTCTTACTCATCCATGGTATCCACCATTATCTTGAGTATTAATGACTGAGGTTTGGTGAGTGCCACATGCTCAATCTTCATAGATATCATTGATCAATCGATAGTCATTGGTGTAATGAGTGTAGGCATCACATTTTTTACAATACTCAGAAAATTAGGGTCCGTATCCCATTAAAAAATAGGATACAAACATACATCATGTTCCTCATTGAAGCTTTCATATGTTTGTTTAAGTATCACATGGATGTTCTTATATGTGTAATTGTTCCTTGTATGTCCTTAAATTTTACATACAATATACTAGACACCATTGCATGTTTCATGTGCATTTTTGACTATTAGCTTTTATAACTATGATTCCATTGAGGCTATCTAGGCCTCTATAAAGGGACTAATCCTAATGTCAATGCTTTTAACCACTTCAGCATGAAAAGTAACTTCCAAGGCCTCGTGCGGGCTAGTGAAGGTCCATTGCCACAAGGTTCATGGGAAAGGTAGTAATAGTCTTCCCACAAACCATTACGCATGTTGGGAAGCACTAAATTAAAATGAGAGTTTAGAAAATAAGGTTATAAACCTTACATCATACTCACATATTCTCTCTATAAGCCCTTGATTTATGTCTTTCAATGCTACTATACTCTACTGCTCAAATTTAGGAATGTCAAACTCTTGAAGGAAGGTTTTTATGATCTAATCAAAATGGACCATTGGTTGTTGAGGGTCAATCTTCCAATGCCACTTATGCATGAATTATAAGAGTTTAGTTACAAATTGTTTGGATTTGTGTTCATAAGATATGATGCCTCATGCCCTCCAAATCAGTTCACGCTTGTGGACATGATCAGCTACATTCTTCACCCCTTAGTATTTAGGTAAGTGTAATGTAATTTTTTAGTACACCATGATCAGTTGAGGTGTTTTTATCGGTGGTTTTTGGGAACCTCCAACCCTGATCCATTGAGGATGGATTCCACTTCCTTTTGCACCACTACCTATTCCTCCTCTAGTGCCTCCAACAACATTACTTAGTACGAAACCTCATTGGTTAACTAAGGTTGAGCCTGTAATCTATCTTTGAAGGCTAGGTCTATTAGGCATCCAAAGTTATGCCATTGAATTCACTTGAAGAGGGAAAAATAATGGTAAATATAAATGAACCTCAAATGTCTGAGTTTCAGTATTCCTTACAAATTTAATTTTTGACTTTGAACTGTCTGTATCCCAATTTTGAATGTGTACTCTACTTGAATGAAAGGCATGAGCATGCATGATGTTGGGGGATCTAGGTTTGTTTAGATTTAATTTATTGATTCCTACCATCTAGCTTGTTTCTCCTTCATAAGATAGAAGTGGCATAAAAAATGGGTCAGGAGTGATGGGGTCCTTAAGTGTTTTCATTTCCCTGTGGCTCCTAACAACACTCCATGAGTCGTTTTAGTTTCTCCTTGCACCTCTTATTCTCATTATTCTTTGTTGAGATTTATCATACTTTCATTTTTGTAATACATATTGGTTGGATACCATTTTTAACCCACAATATTTTATCAACCCCTATTCTCACCTTCCAAATGTGTGGCTCATGCACAAGGTCATTTATCACTCTAGTGGTATAGTTTCAAGTTTGAGATCAACCAACAAATTTTTTATTTCAAAATAAAAAATCCTAAGATAGTGACCCCATGGTTCTCAAAAAAATTGAAACTTGGACTCTTCAGGACATGAGTAGGTAGTGTTAGTGTACTCTAGGATATAGCTGCTAAGAACTCCTTTCCATCAAAAGTTGATAGCTCACATCTATGGAACTCTGGCTCATGCTAAAACCCTTTTCCATTCTACCATCCAAGATTGCCTCCTTCAAAGTTTATTTGATCATCCTTGAGAATATGCTAGTAGACAAGCATGTAAAAGAATTAGGAGCTCTGAAAAGAAGGTTTCATATAAGGGACTTTAAATATTCTGCTCCACCCACTGTCGTTTGGATATTCTTGGCTCACAATATAAAAATGAAAAATTATCTTCAATATTATTAACCCATTCTTCTATATTTTCCAATGTAATATGCTCAAATATTTTCCCATGACTGTTCTTCCAGTCTTGACAATGTAACCAAAATGGTGGGTTATTTTAGTTAATTCTAGCTCTGACACTAAAGTCTATTCCTACAACCACATGCATTGACCCTATCACATGATATTTAGAACTCCCATTATCACCCAAAGTATGGAATGAAAGACTAGTTCCTAAAGTTTTTGTAACATAGTATTATATGTTTTTTCATGGCTTTCTCTTTATGCAGATTCAAACCAAGGTTATATAAAAACACAACTATACTACTTTTCTTACTCATGGATCTCTCCTCTTGATGATGGGCCTTGCTTTGGATTGAAATGTGGATTTTTTAATGTTTTTAAACATAGTTTTCTATTTTTTTCTATTTTCAAATTTTCTCTATGTATTATGAATAATTTAAGAAACCCTATTGTAAATTGAGTGTGTTAATACTAGGGGAAGGGGTAGGGTCATGTTTCCTCAAGAAAATCTTACAATAGCTGTAATAAAACTGGCAACCAACATTGTTATGATGGAAAATAGTGTAAAGAAATTTTCCAAGCATATATTTTAACATATATATTTTAAAATCATACTAGAAGATCTGGCCCAATGTTTTGGTTTTCTATCATTTTTCGATGTTTGTAGTTCTAGCCTCATTTTCACTCTTCTTCCTTTCCAATATGCATGCTTATCGATATGTATGAAATATGACAAGTAGATTGATATAAATATATTTCTATAAAATAATTATTTTGTTGTTAAATTTCATTTGTTAAACATGACAGAGTAGCTTATATTTAATTATTATATTTATTTTTAATATTTTCAAACATGCTTAAATTTTTTGTGTATTTCTAACACTTATATTATTAGATAAAATGTTAAAAAATAAATAATAAAAAATAGGGTAAATAAATCTATATCTAAGTTTATTTAAATTAGTATGCTTAAGCTGATATGTATGCTATTATAATTGCATGAATTGTTTGAGTTAAGTAGATGATGTTTTTATTATAAAAGTATAAGCATGTGGCATTTCATATTATGTTTTAATTAATTTTATATATATATATATATATATATATATATTTGAAATTATAATAAAATTCAAATAAATAAATTTATATCGTAATAATTGTAAGAGATTAGATGATAAATGGTGATATCAAAAATTCATGTTATGTTTTTGAATGATTAAAAACATTGTAGTCATGTTATTAATAGATAAAATAAAATAAAGTTTTTTGAAATAGAGATTTAAGGAAGAGAAGATGAAATCCTTAGAAAATAAATAATGTCATGTATTTATTACAAATTTATTTTTATGAATATGTAATAATTCATTATTTAAAATTTTATGTGATATGTATGACAGGTTTTTATAAGTATTAAATGTTTCTTTATTTTTAATGATTGACTAATTCTATTACTATTATTTAATGTGATCTGTATGATACATTTAAAATTTTTATGAAATACTTCATATTATATATTAAATAAACTTAGAGTGTCAAAAAATAATATTAATATATCTATTTTAGATAAATCTATGTAAAAATATTGAAAGATATTGTTCTGAAGCTATTTATCCTTCTTACTTCACAAATATAAGTATCTTAAAAATATAATTTATTTATCTTTTAAATTATTTTTTTTAAAATACTTATTTTAGTAATAAGTTTTGAGAGACCACCCCCATATATATAGATACAAAGTTATATACAAAATAGTATTACAGATTATGTAACATTTCATACAAATATGAATATATATTGAGGTAAGGAAGTATTTTTTATCAAAAGTTAATTTGATGAATAATTAAGTGAATAAGGGCAAGGCAAGACCACTTCATCTTTATAAGAGAGGAATACACCTCATCCATCAACTAGAAGGACGATATCACATTTCCAGGGTATAATGAATCTCCCCATGTTGAGTATTGACAAGGGTTTAATCCTTAATTAATATTATTAATTTCCTTTAAATGTGAATAATTCGTAATGGAACGTTATATATACCATGATTTTATTTTATTAAATCTATTTTCAAAAGATATTGAAATATAATTAAAATAACAATAATTTAATGAGAATTAATTAGTATGATATTCGAAAGAATAAATATTGAAGATGATAAATCTTGAAACTTTTAAATGATATAATGTCAAAGGAAATGCTTTTGATAATACTTATATAAACTTTATCAATCACCTAAAAGGCGGAAAAACAAACTGCTTTATGATTTCTTTATGTAAATAAGGAAGGGCTTGTTACAATGTAGGTGGTTTATCAACACAAAAATTAAATATTTCATGTGTGTGTATGAAAGAGAGATATTTGATAACATTTTTCTTTAAATTTTTTTAATTATTTTTTTAAAGATGAGATTTGATATCTATTTTAGGCAATTTTGTAACTAATAATAATAATAATAATAATAATAATAATAATAATAATGATAATAATAATAATAATAATAATAATAATAATCATCATCATCATCATCATCATCATCATCATCATTATTATTATTATTATTATAAAAGTCTAGACAACCATGTTTAGGGGTATCATTTATGTATTTATAATATTTAATTATTTTTTAGTTATAATTTGTATGCATTAATTATCTTTCAATCTTGTTTGTTTCTCCTCACTCTCATTTTTATCCATTAAGATTTGAAGTGTAGTGGCTTCCATAGTTAGTGACGATGTTGATGCATCTTAGATCTGAAGATAAAAGGGATGCATAGAGACTAGGCAAGAAAACAATAAAATGTCTCATCAATGTGGAGGGAAACATAAGGGTTGCATTCATGAGAAAGGTACCAAAAGGATATTACCTGGAGAGAGATCAGTGGAAGACAATAAGGAGACATGAAATAAAATGGGAATATCAAGTTTCAGATAGAAGTATATCAAACAACACAAAAATGTTGATCTTTTCTTGAGGTGGCCTCCTCTTCCAAAAATGCATGTAGATCTGAATTTATTCCACTCAACTTTGCCATGATTCACCCAATATTGTAATTTGGAAAGGAGGAAACTGAATTAATGTTGGAAAATGAAGCATGATTCTTAAATAGAGCCATAATTTCTAGCCTAGTCAATCTCTAGTCGAATGCCCCAATTATTCAACCCTAGATTTTGGAGAACTAACAATCCATTATACAAGGTAAGTTAGAAATTTACCCTTGTGCAAAAATATATTTTTAGTAGAATTTAATTGATTAAAGGACAAGTAATTGATTCAAAACTAGTAGATGGATTTGGATCACCATTCCCTTGTATTGAAACCATGGTTTCCACACTTCAACCCCCTCTAGGAATTGTTAAATTTTAAACCAATTTGGGTTTACCTTCTTCATCACCCTTTCCAATTCTAGTCTGACATTTGCTATAAGGTGATATATAACACTCTAGGAGAGTTCTTGCAGATTGATCTCACCACTAACATTTTCTTTGACACTACCTTCACTAGAATATTGGTCAACTTAGACATTTCTAAGAATCTACCTATGAAAATGGACATAAACATTGAGGACTAGCTGTGGACTAACACTCTTGATGACAAAGGATTCCTTTTTCACTTTAACTTTTGATTCAACAAAATATATATACTTCAAATGAAAGTATGAAATATCTTGGGGGAAATATTTCCACTCCGGCGATCTCACTATGAAAGGGGATGATTATAACAAAGGATTGGACTCATATTTGGAATATATTTAATCCCATACACTTAAAACTAAAAAATGTCCTTCCAATGAGGAGGGAAACAACATTTTAATCACCCCCTATCTAAAGAGAAAATATCTAATGGAAATTGGAAGGATTCAATTCAAATTGAAATAGTTATCCACTTCTCTCATGATTCAAATCTAGAGAAATACTAGACATTGTGAGTGTGAGTAGAACAAGTAAATGTTCAAACTCAACAAAGACCCCATCTCTTGCAAAGGGACAACAAAGACAAAATGATTTATTGAACATATGATGAAATATTATGGGCAATTAGTGAAAGATAAGAAGATTTTTATTTGAAAGTTTGTTACGTTTTTTTAGGTTTTTCTACATATTGATTTTGTGTTGTTTAGTGAATGTGAATCTCATTGTTTGTCATTTTGGTGTGATATTGCAAGGTATACTGGAAGAAACATTTCGTATGATATTAAATGCTTGATATTTCTATCCATTGTTAGAGGCCTTGGGGCCCTACAAAACCCAAAATTTTACCATATCAAATTAAAGAAAATAAAATTTGTTATACCTCTAATGTTAGGCATACCATTACTCATATGTACATAAATTTCATTATTTCTATCTTACTCAATACGCATGTTGTGTTTCTCAAAATAGGAGTTGAGTTACTTGCACACTTTAAGCATTATAAAAATTGTATTCAAACTTTCCGATTCCCTTGCTTGGAAAAACCTTGACCTTTTCTTATCCTAGAAATAAATGGTGTCATACTTGTTTCTTAAAAACATAGGGCATGTCATCATCAACAGTGGTAGTTACCAATTGTAGATAATATATATCCCATTCAAGGTGAAATTGAGCTATAGAAATCTCCCTTCCCCTTTCCCACCTCAAATTCCCTCCATTCCATATGCATCCCTTATGAAAGCTAAATATATTGATGAAATCCTTGTTGGAGGTTGGTTGAATAATATTGTTGAGATCCCTTATTACCCTCACACATTTTTTTGGGGACTTAATAACATATTCTTTTGTCTTCATTTTTGTTTGGGTTATATCTCAACAATTTAAAAGAATCAATAGACAATTATGGAAGAAGGTGTTACAGATTAATATTTAGTAACATCATTATATATGAATTGGATATATATCAATAGGTAGTTATAATTAATTTGTTAGTTTGTTAAATTTGAGAGTATTGTTATAAAGAATATTATAATAATAATCTAGCATATATTATTTGTTGAGATATATTGTTATGATTTATAACAATATATTGTATATAGAATATTGAAAGATTTCAGAAAAGAAAATGATAGAAAAATTATAGGACTGAAATTCATATATATATTATTTATATATATATATATATATATATATATATATATATATATATAACACCCAAATGTTTAATGACCAGTGAGTTTAAATATCTCTATATATTCAACTCAATGATTTAACATTGTTTTGTGTGTTAATCATGTGCAGATCTGTACCAGCCCTCTCATATGGTATTAGAGCAGGTGTTTTCCATCAATGGGGAGAGTATATTTAGGGATCTATTGTACTATCCTTTGTGAATAAAAAAATTCTACCAGTATGTTATAATGTCATGTAAAGCATTGATTCTACCAGATCGTGCCTTGCAAAATCTTCTTTCACTTGCTAAATCAGCGTGCAACCCACCGAACAGTCATTGAATGCGGAGATCTCCAAAATAATTCAGTCAATTCAACGCATTGTTAATAACGTTACAACGTCGAATGCAAAAGGCATCCACCTTCATGATAAAATATATGTCGATCAATGTCATTATAATAGACAATGCCATCATCATAGAATGTGAAGTTATTTTTACGCCTATACTTATATGAAATTCAACTATATGCTGCGAGAATATTGTGCCATGATCAATATTCAAACCTTTTATCATTTTTCCACTTGGTTGATTTTTCTCAAGACCGTATAATTTGCACTCCTAGAACGCACGTTTGGCTGTGCTCATCATGGGCAGATCCTTAAATCTTTTTTAATTTATTCAATGACTCCTTTGCTAGCTCACTGACGTCCTATGCGCGGTCTTCAGCAGTAAAAGGACAAGTTTCCAGTTCATAGACTCGCTCTTTTGCATATGTTACTGAGTCTGTTTGTTTTTTATAATCAATGATTTTTCTTTGGCTTCACTATTATGCGAGTCGTTTCAATTATAGGAGTCTAGTTTTTTTTTTCTCAAAGGTTCATTGGAAATTTCAAATTTATCGAATGCTCAAATCATTTACGAAGCAATGTGTCAAAATCCTTAGTTTAAAGTCTTGTAAGTTATCATTAATATTTTAGATAAGTTGATTCATTTATTTTTTTGGTCCATATTTATACAATCAGCTTCCAATAAAAGCTTTTAAATCTTCAAATTAAGTCTAAAAAATAGTTAACATGCCATGTAGATTTGTGTTTATAAGTCATAGGGTCCATTGAGTCATTTATGTCAAAAGAGACAAAATAAA
>JARHVA010001408.1:1907500-1912500 GCA_037957365.1 Torreya grandis | reverse complement strand
GAAAGAACATTTTGGGCTTCACTAAGTGGCTTGAAAGAAATTTCATCTCACAAATATGCCAGACACACCCATGACCAATCCATTCTACCACAAATCGAACCCAACACAAATATGAAAAGGGACAATCAGATAAGAGGTGATTCACTAATTCTTCATCTTCTATTCATAAAAAGCATCTAGATAGGCCCTAAAATGCAATTTTAAATAACTGATCAAAGGTTGTAGTGTTGTTTTGAGTATTCAACCAAGCAAAGACACTAGCATTTTGAAGACCATCCTTATTCTAGTAAATCTTTCCTACCCAGGCAACTGAAGGATCTATTACCATCGTCATTTGTTAACCAATATTGATAGAATGATGACCCAATTTTGCCTTTGAATAAAAAGAGTGGCTAATTTTGGATTTTTTTTTTTCAAAATAGAGGAAATAAATTGACTTTAAGCCTCCAACAGTGTTATTTGGTCCTAATTTTTCCATTTCCAACTAGGGAGACTTGCTTTTCTAAAGGTTCCACATAATCACCAACCTTGTTCCCCCAAGATAATTCTAAGATATCCCATGCCTCACCCATTTCATTCAAATCCATCAGTGATTTGTGACCATTTCAAGAATCTTGTTAGAAGTAAACATGCCATCCATTATTCACTATCCATAAAATATGATTGAGAATGACACAATGACATTTGAGTATTAAATTCCAAATATGAGAACCATGTGGAAGGTTATCAATGGTAACGATTCTAAGGGGATCATCTTTGATAAGATATTTATAACATAAAAGTCTACTTCACAAGGAGTTTAGGGTCTGAATCATCCCCCAAACTCGTTTGTCTCTAAGGGCCATATTCTGTAATTCAAGACTTTTAACTCCAAATCTTCATTCACCTTTTTCATGGCATACCTTCTCAAATTTGATAAGAGGAATATTATTTTTCTCTCCCAATCTTTTCTAAATGATATCTTTCATTATGTAGTTCAAAATATTAAACACCCAAGTGAGAGGATGTAATACCAAAAAATAATAAAATAAAATAGTGCTGAGAATAGATTTGATAACGGTGAGATGACTGAAAAGAGAGAGGCACATAAATTTATAATAAAATAATCATACCTAGAAATAGCCTATCATTTTGTTCTAAACAGCACTATTGTCTTAACCTACAAATACAGGAATTCCCAAATAGTTGCTAGGTAGCTCATCAATTTTAAATCCTAATATCCCACACAATTCAAGTTGAAGATGATCAGAATAAATAACCAAATCAAAATGATATCTAGCCTCATTAATTAATTGACTAGAGGATTTTACATATCTATAAAGAATATTTTTTAGCTTTTTAGCCTCCTAGACTAATTCTTGGCCAAATAGAAAGCCATCATCAACAAATAATTGATGGGAGAGATGTTCTAGACTCTCCACCACCTTTAGGATTGAATTAAATTGATCCTAAAAAGATTGATTGACCACCCTCCACAAGGCTTCCCCCATGATGATTAAAACAAGGGGATAAAATATCCCCTTGGTTAAGACCATGCAAATATTTTAAAAATCTTGTTGGGATGTCATTGACCAAAACTAAAAACCATGGCCCAAATAAAAAACTAAACACCCAATCACTCTAGTCTCTACTAAAGCTGAACCTCTTTAGAAATTTTATTAAGAAGTGTTATTGTACCCTACCATAGGATTTACTAATATCTATCTTGATAAGCATTCATTTTTGATAGTTAAGTGACAGAGAGTGGACAGTTTCATGCACCATGATAATGCCTTATTGGATATTTTTTCCCTGGCAGAAACACACCCTAATGTTTGGAAATTATTAAAATGAGAAGATGTTTTATATGATCCACCAAAGCCTTGGAAATAATATTATAAATGGTGTCATACATATATGTTGGTCTAAAATATCAAAATCTAGATTGGGACTTGCCTTTAGGGAATAGATAAATGAAAGTTACACTCAGATCCAGAAGCACCCTTATCTTACTTTGAAATTCCTCTACCATTTATAAATTCTCTTGACCCATAATATCCCATAAGTCTTTGAAATAAACCCATAAAAAATCTATCTAGACTAGGTGCTTTATCCTTAGCCATATAGAAAACAACAACACGAACCTCCTCTAAGAAAAAGGGGAAAGGGGATTACCAATTTTGGATATCATAATCACTCAAGGAATGAAAGATAAATTTTCATCTTAAGTGAAGAAATTGGAGCCAAAATCATCAGAAAGAATATGATAAGAAAAGGACATCGCTTCATTGCTTATTTCAGAAATAGATTGAAGCAATTCCCCAATGGAAGAGAAAATGATAGAAATCTAGGAAAAACCTTGTCTGAGGCTCATTGAATTATTAAAGAATGTAGTGTTTACATCACAATATTTGATCTAGCCTTCCCTAGATTTTTGTTTCTAATATATTTCTTCCCTCAACAAAAATTACACATACTCCTATGAAATCCATTTTTTTGCATACGAGTGGGAATTCATTCCAATGTCCATAACCATCTTGTTGACCTTAGCTAGCTCTAATTCAACCCTATATTTCTCTTGAAAGATGTTTTAAAACTAGACCACAATCCATTGTTTTAGACATTATTTTATAAAATGAAGCTTCTTGGCCATTTTAAACATTTTGGAACCAAACCTTTCAGGATGACTATGTGAGAAATCAATTATGAAATTTGTCATTTTGAAAAACCAGTTATTAGAGTATGTGAGACAAGTCTACACTAGTGGATAGGTATGCAACACATCCTTATATGCCTACTGCACACTTATCTAGAATGAACATAAACTTCTAAAACTACAATGATAGTGAAGTATCTTTTGATTATGGATGAATAATAGTAAGTCAAGGAAGATTAGAAGATGTTCTTATTAATTTCAATACTTTTAAGGTTTTCATATAGATAAATGGTTATCATAATGGATAGTTGGATAAAAGGGGTAAATAAGTCAAGGGAAATAATTTATTGATAAAATTTGCATGTCTACAGGTCAATAATTTATCCTAAGTACAAAAAATTTAAGCGTTTAACATATTTTTATACCAATCAAGTAGTAACGCTTGACAATGGCTATGGATGTAGTTAGTGTGTGAGCATGATTTTTCCAAAGAATATATTATGAGAAAGGAAAACATTGTTATAGATGACCTTAGTAGGAGGTGGTATTAGTTAAACACAATGAGGTCCAAGACCAATTTGAGATATTTTACCCCTTTACAACTTCCACAGTAGATATTTTATCTAGATGTTAGATGACATTTATTATTTTAGAAGGCCCTTGAGGGTTTTTTTTTTGGAATATTTTTTTGAGTGAAATGGTATATTAAATTACCTAAATGTATTATGTTAAAGACTCATCAAGACCTTTATTTGGGACATCTAAGGTAGATAAGGTTCATGTAGAGCAATTATAATTATATCTTTGGCCAATAATACATAAAGACATATTAGAATTCATTTAATGATGCCTTGAGTTTCAATGCATCAAGGTAGATCACCACAATCCAATAGAGATATTTTATCCTCATGATATTCTGGAATAAAAATCAAACACCATTTCCATGGACTTCATATTCAGAATCCTTATTTTATAATCGTCATGATATCATCACCATTATAGTGGATTTGTTAACCAAAGTGGCATACTTTTTTCCCATAGAGACCACTTATAATGCCATGGTAATGTCCAAGGTCTTTATGGATGAAATATCCAAATATCATGGTATATCCTAGAAAATCATTATTGACCAAGATCATGTTTATAGTTTAGATTTTTTGACAATTTTTTAATGATCATTAGGCACTATGGTCAATTTAAGCTCATTCCACCATATCAAGATGGATAGGAAAGTGAACGTGTCAACCAAGTTCTGGAAGATATGTTTCGAATGTACATCATGGATTAGTAGTCCCAGTGGGAGGACTACCTATACCTAGTGGATATTTTGAAATAAAAATAACTATCAAAATTCCATTAAGATGGTAGATTATGAGGCCTTATAAGGAAGTATAGGACCCCTTTGAGATCAAATTCATTAAAGGATTCGATTTATATTTGACCTACATTGTAACAAGATATGGATCATTATGTAGTTTACAACTATCTACACCTTTTAAAGGTGTAAGAGTGTCAAAAAACATATGTCAATGCCAAGAGACTGGATCATAATTTCTCCATTGGTGATAAAGTTTTCCTACATGTGTAACCAATCAAGAGCATGATACTTTAGGGGAAAGGTTTTAAGCTTACACTATGTTTTATAGGACCCTTAAAATTTTTATAAAGAGTTGGACCTTTAGCCTACTAACTAGCCTTGCCATCCAGTTTTTCATGATTTCATGATGTTTCCCATGTTTCAATTATAAAAATATATAAAATGGATATATCACATGTTTTGTAATGGTCAAAATTGTAGGTCATTCAAACATATTTTCATTCCATAAATTTGAAATATAAATTATTCTAAACATTTTTTAATAATCTAGAACACCACATATTTCCAAATGCATGGCCCATAAACTTGAGTTGGAGGCATGAAAAGAAAAGTCTAGGGTAATAGTTTCTAGATAAAAATTGAATTCAAAGTCAATATGTTGTCCATTATCTACATTTCAAGTTAAATTTAACTCCTAATTCATGTATTTAGTCTAAAATTTAAAAAAAATCATATATCGAGTCAAGAAATTTATGTCTTAGTTTATAAATTCATTATTTTCAAAACGAGTTGAAACTTAGTGATACAAAGAGAGAAAATATAAAATGTATGTAGGAATATATATTTTATGTTTATATAGTTCTTAAAAATTAAATTTAAAATTTTTATAACAATTTTGTTTCTATTTTTAGCTTGACATTCTAAATCATTAATCTTAATCTTTTATCAGGAAAAAGAAACTTTTGAATCATTAAACTGAAATAAACACGCTATTTTTTAAAATCATTAAATCTATTTAATATATAATATATTTTATTATATTAAATT